>VZTU01002297.1:0-182192 GCA_013400835.1 Zapornia atra | reverse complement strand
AGGTCCCTGTCTTTTTTATACCAGGGAGCCCAGAACTGAACACAATACTCCAGATGGGGCCTGACCAAGGCAGAGTAGAGAGGGAGGATCACCTCCTTTGACCTGCTGGCCACACTCTTCCTGATGCATCCCAGGATCCCATTGGCTCTCTTAGTCACCAGTGCACACTGCTGGCTCATAGCCAACCTGTCATCAACCAGGAGCCCCAGGTCCTTCTCCACAGAGCTCTTCTCCAGCATGTCATCCCCCAGCCTGTACAGATACAGTGGGTTATTCCTCCCCAGGTGCAAGACTTTACACTTGCTCGTGTTGAATTTCATTAGGTTTCTCCCTGCCCAGCTCTCCAGCCTGTCCAGGTCTCTCTGGATGGCAGCGCAGTGTTCCTGCGTGTCAGCCACCCCTCCCAGCTTTGTATCATGGGGGTACTTGCTGAGGGTGGATGCTATTCCCTCATCAAGGTCGTTCCTTCTTTTCCTGACATTTAACATGGATCCTATGACATTTGATGTTGTTTCCACACCGAGCTGAGCTATGGCATGCTTCAGAGTGGTTTCCAGAAAAGAGGTCAGAGTACTTGCAGTTGAACATCTCGCTCTCACGTGCAGCACTGTGCTGGGCATCCCTGAGTTCAGTACAGGAACACTGTATTTGCTGTTCAGCTTTAATGGAAAGTGTTTGCAAAGGGGAACAAAGCAGCAGCAGATTCTTCTCCCTCCACCCCTGCAAGTGCACTGGTGTTCACTTTTTTTCCCATCAGCAGACCTTAGCTCACCCTTCTCCCTCCTGCTGGGGTTGTGTTGCCTGGATTTTGCAGAAGCTGATTATAAGAAGCACATTTTACACTGCAAGCTGGCTGGTGAGAGCTGTGATAACACCAGCATCCTATTTTTCATCTTGACTGATTGTGTTTAACAGCCTGCCCTGTTACATATGATTTACTGGTACTTGCAAAAGCACAGGAATTGACTGGGTTAGTTTTTTGAACAATGCTCTTGATTGTCTTTAATTTAATAGCCCTAGTAGAAATGAGCTGCTCAAGTGAATTCTTTATCACTACTGTCATTACACACAAATGATGAGATTTCTTATGAGGAACAACAGTCATTTGTCTGTGAGATAAAAATTAACCAAGAGTAATAACCAAGGTGAAATAAGTATGCTGTAACACCTCTCCTCCCTGGCCCCCATTCCCAAACCCTTCAGCTCTCCGTTGACCGTTGAGTGACAAGTCCAGTCTAGTGGGAGGAGATGAGGTCTGGAACAAGAAGCAACCTGGTGCTTGGGAGTTTGGATCAGAACTGCAGGCACAGACAGCCCAGAGATGCATCAGGATCCTGAATGCAAACCAAAGTTTCAAAACACAGCAGAGTTTAGAGTTACCAACCTGAATTTTTGTCAGTTTCTATGTTCTGAGAGAGGGATTGACTGAACAAGACCAGACTGGGATGAGACAATATAGGAAGCTCTGTTACATGAAGAAAATAAAAACTATGCAGAACTTGCCAGTTGTAAGCCACTTCTCAAATGCTTACACACAATGATTGAGCCATACTTTATTTTTTTACTGAATTGCAGGCAAGTCCCGTTGCCTTTGTGGTAGCTCTGTGCTCATGTCCCCAGGGCAGACATACCCTTTAGCTAGACATTTCTGCTTATGAGTTACTCCTCCTGAATGTGCAGAAGAGGCCACAGCACCGCAAAACAACATGTTGGTTTCTGTAGCTATGGTGGCACATTTATTTGCCTCTGGGCCCAAAGCATTTTAACATACAAAATTGCTTGTGCAGCTTTTTCAGAAGGAACTCTGAAGTCCTCTGGTCCAATCTCCTGCTCAGAGTGGGTTGCACTTGAACAGGTGGCACAGGCTTTTGTCCAGCTAAGTACAGGTATCTGTAGTGATGGAGGATTCACCACCTCTCTAGACAATCTGCTCAAGTGTTTGACCACATTCAGAGGTGATCATGAATAACAGTCACCTTCACAGCAAGAATTTCCTGTGTTCCAACTTGTGTTTGGTGTCTCTTGCCTTGTCATTGTGCACTTCTGAGAAGTGTCTGGCTTTGTTCCCTCTGTATCTTCCCATTAGATAAAGGAAGACTGTGATAAGACCTCCCTTTGTCTTCTTTGAAAAACCTCAGCTCTCACAGTCTGTCACATTGCCTCAGTCCCTTGACCACCTTGGTGGCCCTCTGCTGCTCTCATTCCAGTATGCCACACTGTGGTTGTCCTCCCACACTGACAGCTTCCTGGCTGAGGCAAAGCTTAGGAAACAACAGCAGAGTCAGACTAATGGCCTTCCAAGGGGAAGAGCAAACCTGACTGCTCTCCACTGCACTTCCTGCAATAGGGCACACCTCTATGGTCCCATACACCCACAGACAAAAGGACTGCACACTACACTCCACACAGGCTGGGAGAAAGTAAATCCAATCAGAAACTATTCTGCTCTGTCTCCACGGGGCTATTTGACTCAGGCACAGTATGTCATTACAGCTCATTATGGCTGTTAACCCACAAGTTCACCTATGGCCAGCCTGAAGCATTGCAAAGTGTCCAGTTCCGTGCCCCCATGGCAGGTGACATATCCATGGTCACTGGAGGGTGATGCAAAGACAATTACAAATGTTCTGAAGGAAACTAAATGAAGACTAAGTGATGACACAGAAAACATCTATTGACAACCTTAGGACAATGAGCAAATGACAGTTATTTAAAGGAAGACAATTGGGAGAATTTCTCATAACAATCAAAGTTTTGTAGGGCCTTTTATTTTTTCAGCTTCATTTTCAAAGGAAATAAAATCCAGAAAAAAAACCCAGCCTTTCAGTTTATATTTTAAATAATTTCATAGAGTAAAACCGCAAATTAAGTCAGCTTTAGCTGTCCACCAGTCTCACTTGTTCTTTTCCCCTTCAATGTTTATGCCTTGATGTGACAGCAAACACTCTTTCTGGCGACCTACTCCTTGATCAATGTTGTTTTCAGTAATTTCTACTCTTCTGTGTGGGTCTGAGATTTGAAACCTGTGCAGACTCAGAGGTGGCAGCCTGAAACATTCAATGCTAGATTTTGCATGTCCACATTAGCATGATTGCATATCCAACACCTAGCTCATTCCAACTCATTGCAGTGCCCCGGTACTGAAACCTCCTTAGTAAGGACTCACTTTTCTGAGGCTGCACAAATTTAACTGTGTTGGACAAAAGACCACGTCCTCCTCCCTTGACCTCCACTCAGCTGGACTACACAAGGTGAATGGTTTCAACTTCATATTCCCTACCAGATTCTTTAAGCCACTGATTATAGTAGTAAGTCCTGCTCTGTAAGTGCTAAGTTGACCAGATGTACTAGTTTTGCATGGCAAGGTTTGGTTAGTGAGGGAGTACAGGGGGAGCTTCTGTGAAAAACTGCCAGAAGCTTCTCCCAACTCTGTACAACGGGGCCAATATCAGCTGGCTCCAAGATGGACCCACTGCTGGCCATGGCCAAGCCCATGGGTGACAGAGGTACTGCCTCTGGGTTATATTATAAAGGGGAAAAAAATACTGTGCAGCAGCAGCTGGGAGAGAGGAGTGAGACTATGTGAGAAAAACAATTCTGCAGATGCTGGGGACAGTGAAGAAGGAGGGAGAGGAGGTGTTCTAGACACAGAGCAGAGATTCCCCTGCAGTCCATGAACAAGATCAAGGTGAGGCAGGCTGGCTCTCCCCCTACAGTCCATGGAGGATGATGGTGGAGCAGATATCCACCTGCAGCCCATGGAGGACTCTGCACTTGGCCATGCTTGCTGGCAGTAGTTGTGACCCGTTGGGAAGGGCTCAAGTTTGAGAGGTTTGTGGAGGACTGTCTCCTGTGCGTAGGACCCCACACTGGAGCAGGGGAAGAGAGTGGCAAAGACTTGTGATGAACTGACTGCAACCCCCATTCCCTGTCCACCCGTGCCACTCACAGGGAAGAGGTAGAGAAGCCAGGAGTGAAATTGAACCTTAGAAGAAGGGACGGGTGGAGAGAAGGTGATTTAAGATTTGGTTTTATTGCTCAGTGCCCCACTCTGACTTGATGGGCAATAAATTAAATTTATTTCCCCAAGTTGAGTCTGTTTTGCCCATGATGATAACTGGTGAATGATCTCTCTCTGTCCTTATCTTGACCCACAAGCCTTTTTTTCATATTTTCCTCCTCCTGTGATAGAGCAGCTTTGGTGGGTACCTGGCCTCCAGCCAAGGCCAACCCACCACACCAGGTTAGTCTATTTTGAAACTGTGTCACCAGATTTTGTCTCATATTTCATACTGATTTTGTTTCCCAGCTTCATCTGCTGTGAGTGTTATCAAACCCAGTGGGACTTACATAGAGACAAACACTCTGTTGGGTAAGAGCCAAACTGGATAAGGCTGGTGACTTATGCAAAATTCTTTATTTTGGAATCTAAACTACTAGATCCAATCTGAACTTGATGGAATGAATGTCTGTGCTTTTACTGAAGCTGTCTCTTTCTTTATTCATTACTGTTCTGTATGGACATACACAACCCTTTACGTGAGACCATGTAGTGGTCTATCCAAACTCTCTCTGAAGGAAAATACTGAGTGGAAAAAGTCTGATTTGCCTTTCTGCATAATTTTCTATTTAAACAGACAGATCTGTAACTACATTATTTTAGGGACAGAAGTAGAAAAGCAATTAAAAACTAAAAATCAAATGTAAAGAAGAATGTTAAGAGAAAGGGGAAGGTAGAAATGGGAAAACAATAAGGCAACAGAAAGTGTGGGTTGTTTCTATGAGAGATTATGCAGAGCCATGAAAACTGCAGGAGTAAAGAAAAATTCAGGCATGCTACGGTTCCCCCAGCTCCAAGATTCCAGCTTACTAGTGGCAATATAAAAGCTCTCTGAAAAACATGATGACTTTGGAGAGTAACTTAGCATCAGATCATCTGTGGAACAAATCCAGGTTTTAAGACAAACTCCTATTTCACTACTCTCATACCCAGCAGAGTCCGTTTTGCTCGCTAACATAGTATGCCACACCTCATACACCCCATTCTCTTAGTGATCTATAAAGTGCTTTCCAGCAATATAAATCTTGAAACCATGTTCTTAATTCCCCTCCACATTAGAAGATGCAGTATATTATACATTTCAGAGTTCAATGACCAGTTGGGGCACAGGTTGAACCAGCAATCTCCTTCTAGTTTTGGTTTAAAAATGACTGTTGTTTTTAAATGACCAATAGTGTTCCCTTCCCTTGAGGGGCTTGGAGGATCTCCTAGGGCATGAGGAAGCAAGAATGAACACTGAGACACATAGATACTGTGCTGTGCAAGAACTTGCTTACTCTCTCTAAAGTGGTGACTCCTTCCCAAGAAGATACACTTCTACATCCTCACCAAGGGGAACTTGGAGTTCATAAACCATGTCCAAGTGCCAAGATAGGGAAGAGGCAGCATGGAACAAGCATGAGCAGGCGATGATGGAGAGAAGTACACACATTTCAATAAAAATATGCATTTGCCATCTTCCTGTGTGAAGCACTACAAATTACTGCTGGCTGATAGCTGGATCAAACTGAAAGAGAACTTAAGTAAGGAAACAATTTGAAAGCAAGACTAGATTATTTTTTTTTTTTTACTTTATTTGCTTGCCTCCTTCTCCCTCTCTGAGCAGAAACACCACAAATTGCTTTAAGTTAGAGGGCAGTATTCTCATCCTTGCAAGCATAACTAGCAATGCTCAAAGGAATGCTTTAGTCTGTAAAGCAACACAATGTTTTCAAGAAACTGTTTGTTGAGAACCAGTACTATATACATGTACCGGTTTCGGCCAGGATAGAGCTAATTTTCTTTCTAGCAGCCAGTGGAATGCCATGTTTGTGAGTCAGGATGAGAGCAGTGCTGATCACACACGGATGTTTTAGTGGTTGCCAACCAGTCACAGACATTTCAGCTTTTCATGCTGCCCTGCTAACGAGAAGGCAGGGAGCACCCAGGAAGCTGGGAGGGGACACATTCAGGACAGGTGACCCAAACTGGCCAAAGGGGGTGTTCCATACCAATTACATCATGCTCAGTGTAAAGGGGGGGCTGGTGGAAGGAGGAGCGCGCGGCTCCAGGATTCGCGGTTTTTAGGGATGGTCCAGTGTGGGGACAGGTCTGAGCTGTATGGCCTGAGTTGTGAGGCTTTGTGAGAAACTGCATTGTGTATCACCAGTTTTGTATATTTTGCAATAAAGTCCTGTTATTGTTATTATATCTAGCTCTCTGCTATCCCAGCAAACTACCCTTATCCCAACCCATGAGGTTTTGGGTTATTTTTTCTTTTGTTTTCCCTCCCTTCCCCCTCCCCCACTTCCCTCTCCCCACCCCCTCTTAGAAAGCAAGCAGCTGCGTGGTGCTCAGTTCTTGGCTGGGGCAAAACCATGTGTTTTTAGGATCAATAAACACTTTCAACTCCAGGCACAGCTCACAAAAAGAGATTATAGCCATGTTCTTGACTGTGTTTCAAAGACACTACTGCAAATAGAGTTCAAATCAGCACTTTGGCAATGTGCACAAGAATGACATGGAAATTAATTGTGTAAGCAGTAAAATAGCATTATAATAAGGTTTCTGCATTTCTTGGCCTAATGCAGGTGGTGTTTCAAGTTTGGAACACTTACCAGCAGGTGCCGTGGCAGTTTTTGGTGCTGGAAGTAAGCTCCTGCGTGAAGTCACTGCGCTGCTTGATGCCTGTGCCATGCTCTTGCTGGTCCCCTTAGGGGCATCTTTAGAAGGAATAGATACCTTAGGAGTGGTTTGCTCTTCATTTCCAAAGCTGGAACCTGCAGGAGACCAAAACTGTACTAATTATGAGATCATAAAAAATGCATGGAACCCATGGCATACAGGCTGGGCTTGTATCAGCAATCATAATCTATGAAGACATATTCTCATCCCAACTTGGGCTAAGTTATGTGGACTTCCTCCAATGCAAATGGTTATGTAGAAATAAGGAGTTCCCTGCAATCTATTTAAATGCTAAGTCTTGGCAGCTGCTGGAGTCTGGATCCAACAGGAACCTAACACCTGCGTTTGGGCTAGCTCCATAATGAGACCAAAGACTTTCTAAATATCTAAATATTTCTAAATACCATTCATGGGTGAATGGGCTGGTTTTTGCTTTTTAGCTGCCACAGGAGCCGCCCTACACATTCACACTAACACTTGTGAGTTGTCAGAGTAAGGGGGAATAGCAGGGCTCACAGGTGCAAGGTACCAAATTCCATCCAGGAGGGGTTTCCCACAAACAGTCCCTCAGACCACGCTCAGACATTTGAATAGGAAGATGAAAAATGGAAAGAAAAAAATAATATCTGCCTTAACTCTTCCATCCACTTCAATCATATTCTCATAATGAGTCCTAGGTTGTCAAGGTTTCCATCTAATATTGACCTCTGTTAATACCTCTAATGGGTATTATTTCTTCCTGCATTTGCCATCTAGGGAATAAGGACATCCTAGTCTCCTTGTAGATATAAGGAAATCAGTCTTAACATTTGAAATGGGTAAAGTTGGAGTGTCTTCTTATCTATTGAGTAGAAAGCCTAAGAGGAGCAGAAGATTACAGCACATCTAGACTTGAACCTTTGCAGAAGGATGAGCATTTTATATCAAAAAATGAGGGAGATAGTGGAAAGAAATACATAGGGTTTCAGAAAAAGACTATTTTTTTAAATTTCTATTATTGTAAAAAGATACAATACAATACTATACAGGTACTGCCTGCAGAAAATGATAACATTATTTTAATAATTAGCATGTCCAAGTCTCCAGTATTTTTAATATGTAGGCTTCTTAAATGTGTGCAAGTAAAGGAGAGAGGGAGGTTTTTTGCCTTTCTTACTGAAAAGCCACTAGAAAAAAACCTGCAGCTTGGAAAAGTAAATCCTCTTTTCTGATAAAGGGAGAATATACCTTTTGGCTCTGACAAAATAGCTTTAAGTTTTACTGTGTCTTTAAGGCTGCTTGCATATAGGTCTTAATTTAAAGCGCATATCTGCAGTATACATGGACTTCAACAAACACATTTGACCTTTGTTCAAGTAACACACCACATTAAAATTTCAAACAAAGCAGCATACTGTACTGTATACAAGAATAAGAAAACCTTAAGCATTTGTCATCTTTGCACCACTGCACACATAACAACCCCACAGCACACGAGGTCGTTGTTTTATATCCAAACGACACGGATTTTTCACCTGTGCAACAAACGTTTAAGATTATGTGCTGACTGATCTGCTGACCAAACGCTGCTGGCTTCAGTAAAGCCACATCAGCAGAACGTTTAGCCCAGCCTGGCCCTGTCTCCTCTGCAGCTGTGCTTGAGGACATCTCTACCAGGTGCCAGGGGGGTGCTACAGCACGTGTGCCCACCTCAGTCTGTTTGTATCATGCTCCTGAAGTTTCTCCTGACGTGGTCTCAGATATGTGCTCACCCAGTCGGTTTGGATAGCACAGCTTGCAGAATTATTTCTTTTCCTTTTCTCAGCTGTTTGTTTAAAAGTTTCAGTTGTAGAAACACTAACCTTGAGGAGGAAATAGTTCCTATTATTTGCAAGAACTGCCATTCGAGTGCTTTTTAATTGAAACCTTTTCTCCTCTATTGAGAACAGTATTATATGGAGCATGTTTCAACTCACAAATCTGGCTGACAAGAAGCAACTCCTGCATTGAAGAACAAGGTGTCCAGGGGAGTTACATAACCACTTATTAAAAAAAAGAGATTAAAAGAAAAAAAATAATATCTGCCTTAAGATGCCAACAGCTACAAGAACGTCTGTCTAAAGCACAGCATAATTGCAGAAATGAGTGGGTGGGAAAGCTGATAAACAGGGCTCCAGCAGGTCTCCTGCATCAGAAAGGCCTGGTGCACCAAATTCTGTTGCTGGACAAACTCCTCAAGGCACCCCTGGGAAAACAGCTGCCTTGCAGTGAGGATTGAGGAAAAAACCTAGAGCAGCCCTGCAAGCTGCTCCAGGGGCAGAGAAGAAGGATGGGGAGATGGTGTTCCCCACAGCCCCTGGAGAAGACCACACTGAAGCAGGTATTTCACTGCATCTTGTGGAAAAGACCACTGTGGAGCAGATATCAACACTGCAGGCCTATTGAGGACCCCACACTGGAGCAGGTGGACAGGCCCTGAAGGAAGCTGCAGCCCACGGAGACCCGGTACAGGACTGGGTTTCTGGCAGGAGCTGCCTCCCCAGGAGCTACCTCCCCTGGAGACAATCCCATGCTGGACCAGGTTTATCATGAAGGGCTGCAGCCTATGGTAAAGACCCACACTGGAGCAGAGGGAAAGTGTGAGGAGGAAGAAGCAGAGAGGAACTGCTTTGGACTGACTGCAATCCCCATTCCCCACCCTCCCCGCACTGCTCGGTGGGGAAGTGGGATGCAGGAGATCGACAAGTTGAGAAAGGAGAAGTGAAGTTGAACATGGGAAAAATGGGTGGGGGGAGAAGCTGCTTTGGCGGTTTTGTCTTTGTTTCTCACCATTCAACTCTATCTTAATCATAAATATATTAAATAATCTTCTCCAAGTCAATTCTTTTTTACCTGTGACTGTATTTGGTGAGTGATCTCCCTGCTTTTATCTCTACACATAAGCTTTTTTGTCTTATTTTCTTATTTTTGTTGAGGAGAGGTAATGAGAGAGCAGCTGGGTGGGAGTCTGGCAGCTGGCCAAGGTCAACTCACCACAATAACAATACCAACATATCCAGTGGTTTCTGAGATAAGGTCATTATTTAACGTAAGAGACAATGTCTCCCACTTTGCTGTTGACTCAGAGGTGGAGTTTGCAAAGACACAGTAGGGTGCAACAACACCTGCATGCATAATATGCCCCAAAAAGCAAATGTTTGCTGCTTCCATGGGTATCACTAGAACAGCTGCCCCAGGAGCAGGGCGAGGTGAGCTCTGTCTTGCTACACATGGTGCTGGATTCCACTTTTCAAATAACATTCAAACAAGCAATTATATTTAAGATTCAGGAACATGCATATTCCTCATGATCTAAGAGGAAAAGAAAGGTTTTCATTTACTTGGACGAATTCACCTCTTGAAGGGAAATTAGAAAGATTATTCATCGGATGGTACTTGTCAATCCATCATGAGATAATGCCTTCCACTATTATCCGCAGCGGGTGAGTCAGTAGCAGAATACCAGCTCTTATGTTTCAGTAAAAGCCTGTACAGAAACACCAGATGTGCAGCGCGTGAGCAGTTTCCAGGTGATCACATCTTCAGTTGTACTGTACGTCTTCCCTCCTACTCTTCTACTTCTGCATTTTATCTAAATCGGGGAGACTCCTTCCTTGCCTTTGAAGCACCTGGCAAGTCATTTGGGGGTTTCTATATAAGAAGTCTGATATTTTTGCAGACTCTATGCTCTAGGAGCAACACTACTGACTTTGCAGTAGAGTATTTAAAAGTTTATTAATGATACATTGGAGCTAAATGCCTTTAGCTCTGCTTTTACCATCTCCTCTCTGTGAGCCCCAAGGAATCTTACACTCTTCTGCTTGTAAAAAAATTCAGGGAAGAAGAAAAGATATTTGAAGACTTGCAAGTACTTTGGAGACTCCCATCTGCACCCATGGGACCCCTACACTGCTATGCCAGTAAAGACATGCAGAGTCAGGGCTGGCCATGCGTTGTGGGCTGCGTGTTCAAAGAACACTGTGACTAAAATTCCTGATGTCTCCCAGTTGGCTTGAGCTACCCTCCCTCCATATCTACCACCGTCCTCTTCATCATCTGGCCATGCCCTGTCTCCTTCTGCTGGAGGGCTGAGGTCTGACAAATGCCTACCTGTCTCTGTTTTGCTGAGAAACAGACCCCAAAAGAGTACTAAAGCATGAGTGCAGCAACTCCTGCAGCTCTCTCTTATGGGCTGCTACGTGAAGCCTATGGAAACGGAATGAGTATCCAGCTCTTTGCTGCAGGTAAAGCATTTGCTGTGCTGGCAGCAGGCTTTGAGCTGTAATCACACCCGAGATGCTGGGAACGTGCTGGCATCACGAATATTCACTGAAGCACAAACATTTACCCAGGGTAATAGCAAG
Organism: Zapornia atra; assembly: GCA_013400835.1. Lineage (NCBI taxonomy): Eukaryota > Metazoa > Chordata > Aves > Gruiformes > Rallidae > Zapornia > Zapornia atra. Next base: position 171,086 of record VZTU01002297.1, on the reverse strand, counting down.
CCCTTTCCAGCTTAAAGATCCTTAGACACTACTTGATGCCAACTTTAACCACAATCGAGCCTGCTTAGCGTTTCTAAAGCACTTTGCAGTCACATAACTTGATAAGCTTTACAAATAAGGAAGGAGCTGTTGAGCTGCTCTCCAAACTGACACAGCCAGGGAATAGCAGACAGCCTGAGAAAGTGAGCAGGGAAAATCTGATGATGAATGAAGCTGGAATGACTTTTTTCACCTGCAATACCTTGAGATGTATTACTCCTCTGCGTTTTACTAAGCTGTGCTTCTACATCCCAGTTCTCAAGCACAAATAGACGTACAAAAGGAAAAAATCACTGCCATGGGTAGTGATATAGTAAGGAAAATATATGACTTACTGTGAATACTCAGGTGATGTTAAGACAAAAACCCACAAGACGCATTTTTTGCTAAGTGGGAACATTTTTCCACCCTTCAATTAATGTCCACTCTTTATTTTTGATTTTTACCTGTAAAGTTGTAAGTAAATTTGATAGCTTGAATACAAGATATGCAGCCTGTCAGCTAAGCTTTTTATTTCACTGTTTTAAGGGTTACTGTTTTTAAGTACAACACCACATATTTCACTGTAACTTTTCCCTGTGTTATTATCAAGAGACACAGTTTTATGTACAGCTCTGTAGCTCAAGCTGTTGACCAAGCGGCACAGAGCAGCCCCATCCTGAGGGATTTCTGTGCTCTTAGGATGCTATATGACAGTAGATGAGATTACTAGCCAGCTAGTTTGTGTTTTGGCTTTTTTGAGAGGCAGTGTCTGGTATTTCCTGACACACAAAACCAAGCGTGCAGTAGACCAGGAGGGACAAGCTGGTGACAGGTTTCTGTCCATAATGGGAAGAAACATAGGGACCAATGTTCACACAATCCTTAAACCTGGTTTACTTATTTCAAAGTATTTCTTCCCATTGCCTTTTTTTTTTTTTAGCTCAGATGAAGGTGTTTGAGCAATAATCTTCCTTAACATTTATTTTAGAGGAAGTCTGTGCATTCCCACATGTCTTTCTAAAAGCTGGTTTTAGCATTCAAAGCTGAAACCTGAATTTTGAGTTTTGAGCTTGGTAACAGCCACCGAAACAAGGAGTCAAATCTGCAGCAGCTGTCAGCACAGCTCCAAGACAGCCTGTTTATCACCAGGGAGGGAATTTGGTGCCAGCATTGATGACTTATGGCAGCTATATGATCAGTCATGGCATTTGTCCTTTACCTCTTATATCCATAAGAGACTGCTGCACGCCCATCCTTCTCCCCATACCCTCCAGTCCTAAAGCCAAGCACCTTTCTCCCATAACACCTGCTGTCAGATGGTCTTGGTCCCTCAGATTGTTGGGGCACCTGAAGTGTGGGAACCCTGCAAAGCCCACTATTGTCAGAAGAACTGCCAAAGCTTCTGTGCAGATGCACTGGCAGGCTTCTCTACCTCCAGCTGCTGGTGATGGTTCCTGAAGCCAGAGGCTGGATCCTGCAGAGGTGGTGTTTCTGACAGGGTGGAGGGAAGCATCACCCCTTCAGGCATGCTTTCCCAACTCAACTGGTAGTTGCACTGCTAGGCCAGCACTGGCAACCCTCCTCACTGCAGGATGCCCTTGCAGACATGACCTTTACCAGACACTTGGTCTGTCAGGCTGCATCTACCTCACTAAATAAAAGCAGGCCTAGTGGGGTAGGCTGGCTTATCCTCACACTGCTTAGGCTGACCTTAGCACCTTTTCTTGAGAGAGTTAGAACAGACCAAACCACAGCCACAGTGTGGAGAACAGTGCGATGGATCAGGAGAGTGGGTTAGCCTGGTTTCCAGTCTCTCCCCTGCTCACCAGCACAGCTGGCACCTGCTGACCTGGGCTGTGTGTGCTCCCTGCCTGTGGCAAAGGGGGTCATTCAGCTTAGCCTCACCTGCAACAAAGAGGATTTAAGAGAAGTGGAGATGTTTTGCCTCTGCCGAGTGGAATCAAAGCTCCTTCTTTTACATGTTTTACTGTTTTTGATGACTCAGAGTTTTTGAAATCTAGATTAATTTTTGTGACACAGACCCATCTTCAGTGTCCTTCATACATAATAGATAGTAGAAATACAACCTTCTGCTGATGTACCTCCTTGTATCAATACTAACTTATTCATTTCATCTCACCAATTAAAATACATATTTAAGGATCCAGCTAAATGGATTTCTTACTTGACTGGAATTACATGCTGCTCCCTGCTGAAGTGCTACAAGCCTCATTGGGCAAGGTGAAAATTTCACCACCAAGTAAAGTTTCCCTATGTGTTAGCGGGAGTTGCAGACAAGTTGCTGATTCTGCCACACTTTGGATCACATAATGCATTTTATTTATCACAAACATTACAATTCTACCAGGCAAGATGAGCATTTAATCATGTAATAAAATTTCACTGTATGTTGGTGGCAGCTTTGCCTACCACTGGCAGATTGTACAGCTGCTTGGTTAGGTGAGCTAGTTCGTATAGCTGGCTAATTAAAGCCCCTTAGGGTATAGAGTGAAGAGAGCGTAGTATTTTGCTGATCAATCATAATGTTTGTCAGAAAAGATAACATAAGGTCATTGGAATCTTGCCAAGGATACCTGAACTTTGTATCAAAAACAGTGTGGCCAGTAGATCTAGGGAAGTAATAGTGCCCCTGTACTCGACATTAGTGCGGCTGCACCTCGAGTGCTGTGTCCAGTTCTGGGCTCCTCACCATAAGAAGGACATTGAGATCCTCGAGCGCGTCCAGAGAAGGGCTACCAGGCTGGTGAAGGGGATGGAGGACAAATCCTATGAGGAACGGCTCAGGGATCTGTGATTGTTTAGCTTGGAGAAGAGGAGGCTGAGAGGAGACCTATTCACCACCTACAGCTACCTGAAGGGAGGTTATGGAGAGGTGGGTGATGGTCTCTTCAGCCAGGTGGCAGGAGATAGGACAAGGGGAAATGGCAAGAAGCTGTGCCAGGGTAGGTTTAGATTAGACATTAGAAAAAGATTTTTTACTTGAAGAATTGACAGGGCCTGGAACAGGCTGCCCAGGGAGGTGGTTGAGTCACCTTCCCTGGATGTGTTCAAAAAATGGGTAGATGAGGTCCTTAGGGATATGGTTTAGCTTAGGATGGGATTGGTGGGACTTGATGATCTTCAAAGGTCTTTTCCAACCTTGTGATTCTGTGATTCTGTGATTCTGTGATTCTGTGATTCTGTGACCTGTGCAGACATTTTAAAATGGGCCTGAGACATCGCTCTGCGTCTACCTTCTGAAAGGGACATCTCTTGGCACGACTTGGAGCTGAACAGTAAAGGTCATTCATGATCAAATCTTCCCTACAAACTCCCCCTTCAGTGACAAGAAACATCCAGCCTCACAAATAATCTGCTGAAGTGTCTTGTGTAGTACCCTGAGGAGCTGAGGCATCAGGACTATGTACCAGGGATGTTTGCTTCTCTGAGAAGACAGAAATATATCTGCTGTAAGCTTCTCCTGGACATAGGGATTAAGATTTCTAAGAGATCAGGTCAGATCAGAGTAACCTGATCTAATTGTATAATTACTGAAGCCTATCAGTTGCAGGAAAGGCTGGTTCTTAACACCTGAGGTACACTTGAAGGCAAGCAAGAGACCATAATGCTTTTGGAAGCTCTACTTGCTGACACAAATTAAGAAGAACATATTACATATCAGGTTCATTTTGGGAGACAAAATAAGTAGGTATAGACAAGCAACAGCTTTTTTTAAATCCCACTTGCAGTAAATTTACTTCAATGAACTGTTACGGGAGGCTGAATTTGTAAGAAATGCTGTATTTGGTAACAGTGAGGGCAACTGAGGTGGTGTTTTCAATGCAAGCCAAGTCTGACTTAGGATGAGTGCATTAGGAAAAATGCTACTCTCTACTAAGCAAAAATCACATGAAGTAAAGCAGGAACACAGTTTTACTTCAGGTATTTGGCTGGCAAAGGGTCATACTTTGTTTTACAGAGGAGATGGATGAATACAGGTCCAATGGTGTCTATCAACCTACTTAGGGGGGACTTTTCCTGGGTAGGAAGATTTTTATATTACTGGGTAGTACTTCAGCCTCAGCATCCAAATTTCTAGAAACACCAGTTTTGTAGCACGACTTGTGCTCAAGACCATCTGCTCTAATGGCACCATGCCTACTTCTGAACAGGCATACCAGTTTGAACAGGGCACAGGCACCCATGAATGATAGGATTGGAAGTGACATCTGCTCTGCAAGAAGTTCCTCCTGATGGCAAGAAGTGCCAAATTAGAGCCACATGCCTTATTATAAGGAGTGACATCTGTTGACACTTACAGCATTATATCATCAACAAATGCATCTTTCCTGGAATTTCTGCTCCTAATTTGCTTGAGCACTGGTTTGGACACTTAAAGGAATATAAACCTTGGTAAAAGTGTTAAAGACATTCCAATGGCATTAATGAATTTCCATCAGCTCTAGCAATCCATAATGGATCTCACAATTCACCAGTCTAGGAAAGGTTAAGCAGCGCCCTAACAAGAGTCAGTGTTTAAGGTCTGGCTGTGTTCAGTCTTGCTCCTCCCTGCAAAGGAACAATAAAATGTGTGTGCTACAGTTTACATGGAATTATACTAGATAAAAGAGCTAGCAAATGTGCCTGCCTCCTCCTCCCTTGGCGTAACGATTACTTCAGAGCATGAAATATAGGCTAAGGAGGGAAGATGTCATACTGAAACCTCAAAGATGGAAGAGCCCTAGAGAATCTCCAGTTAGTCACTAATTAATTGTATTTCATGAGCTCAGGCATAGATCCTCAAAGCTGCTTAGGAACTTAACTCCTATTTCATTTTACATTCAAATTCAACTCACCCTACTTATTCTTAATGACCATCTCAGCCCTGAAGGACTTTCAAACCAACAGATGTCTCCATTACAGACTACAAAGGATGCCAGCCACAGAGTAGACCCTCCCATGAATGCTGAGCAGTGCTTTGGTTGGAGGAGGAAAGTGGTGCCAGGCACCATAACTGCACTGTGTTTTGGAGACAGGGAAGCTTCTAAGCTGTTTGGAGTAAGCATTTGTTGTGCTCAGGTAACGTTCATCCTCTTGGACAATGCACCATTGAAGAGAAATTTTTGCCTGTCTTTTTTAGAATAGCTTAGGTTGGCCTGGGGCATCATCTGAGCCGCCTTCTCCCACGCCCCTGGAGGACTTCAGACCCCACAGGTACATCTGTCCTGGACCTGAGCCACTGTGCACCATCAGGCAAGGAAGGAATCGGGATGCCCTCATCCAAGAAAATGCATAATTCTCACAGAATCACTCCAGGATTTTTTAGAAAATCAGGTGTGAAACACAGTGTTTACCACTAGAACACCAAGAATTTCCACAATGGGCACAAATTCCTGCCCCTTCATCCCCAGTTTAACTCCTACAGCAAGGATAAATGCAAATGAGAGTTGCAGGACCATTAGAGGGTTTTTGAGATTTTTGAATTTTCTTACTGGAAATACTCCTACTGTTGGTATGGACTTCTTGAGAAATGTCATGTGTTTATTTCTGTATAGCATACAAGAACGTTCTTCCCAGTTAACTTTCATGAACTCTATAAAAATATAAAAACCCCCACAATCTGATAATATATTGCTGTGTAGTTCAGAATTTCAACAGCCAGGAAAAGTGTTTCAGTGGAAAGCTTTATTTTTCTACATGCATAGGATATACTGGGTTTTTTTAGGCTCTAAAAATAAGCTTGATTTGTAGAATTCTGCTGATTAAACAATGTTTTCCTCACAAAGCATCTTAGCCAGTTTGATCAAACTAAATTTTGTTTTAATAAATACTGTCAGTTAGGAGGAGCCTGTAAGTAAATCTTCAATTCACAAACACCTGGAGAGAGAAACCCACAGGCAAAACAGGTGTCTATTAAAAATGGCGTTATGTGTGGAGAATAAGCATAAATTTTCAATCTGACCTGTTAAAAATTTTCCCTGTCTTCCATTTACTACTGAGAAAAATTCAGTTATTGTACAGTAAGCTAATTTTAGAACTAGGAATACTAAACGCTGCGACCGACTGACCCAATTAAGTAAGTTTTACAAAGTGCTTTAGCTATGATTATAGTTCTATGAACTGAAACAATCTAAACCAATTGGCCCATAATATTTTGAAGGGAACAGATGTTTAATTGCATCTATTTCACAAAATGAAAGCTCTTAAAAGTATATAAAATCAAAATTGTGTCGAAACCCACGGAGGTTAAATAGAGGATGTAGGCTCTTAAAAATTGACAGTGCCTTTATAGAACAAATTATTTAACTAACTTACTTGATAAAGTATTAAATATCTTGTGCATTTGATCCTTATTCCTCTTCCCATTTGAATTTAGCTGACTAGTAGTAGCAGTATTCAGGTGAGTAGCTTCTCTTCTTTACAATAAATGATACTGGTAAGTAATGAAATGTGGACCCATTTATTTGGAGCATGCAGAAGTGATTTCCAGAGGCAGAGCTCTGAGTGGAAAGGTGAAGGTGCATATAACTGGCCCCTCAGAAGTACCAGGCACCAGTACCCCTGTGAGCAGGGTGTGCAAATACCTCTCAGGCATCTGGGAGAAGATTCACAGGGACAAACTAGCACCCCACTTATTTTCCACATGGGCACCAATGACACAGTTAAGAAAAACCTGGGCAAGATCAAGCAGGACTTCAGAGCCCTGGGCACCTAAAGGAAAGAGACAGGGGCACAAGTGATCTCCTCTATGTTGCCAGTCAGGGATAGGACTGGAGGCAGAAGATGCATCATACAGAACAGTACATGCCTTTGTGGCTGATACCATCACCAGGGCTTTGGTTTCTATGATTATGTGACCTTCTTCAACGCATACAGCCTATTTTGGAGAGATGGGATCCACCTGTCTAGAAGAGGCAGGAGAATCTTCGGTAGCATATTGGCTGGCTTTGTGAATCATGCTTTAAACTAACAACTAACTAACAACTAATGTTGGGGGTAGGTCCACAGCTGCAACACCTGTGTATCCATAAGCAACAGGGTACCAGGCTACATACAGCACCTACCAGAGTCATGAGGAGTGCTTCCCAACCCTTTCCTTAGACAAGTACACACATAGCCTGGGGAACAAATGGAGAAACTGGTTCTCTGAGCCCAGTCTGAAAGTTATGATGTCATAAGAATCACAGAAACAGTGGGGAAAATCATGTGACTGAAAGACCACAATGGATGGCTACAAAGTCTTTCAGAAAGATAGGAAGGGAGGAAGTGGAGTTGCACTTTGTGTAAAAGAGAAATTTCAGTATATGGAGGTGAGCTATGCAGCGCTGTCTCCAGTTCTGGTCCCTGCAGTTCAAGACATGGATAGACTGGAGGTGGTCCACAGGAGGGCCATGAAGATGATCAAAGGGCTGGAGAACCTCATGTGTGAGGAAAGACTGATGTAGGCCTTTTCTCCCTGGCGAAGAGAAGACAGAGGGGCCCCCATCAGTGTATTCCAGTGCTTAAAGGAATCCTACAAAGAGGACAGAGGCTCTGTCTTCACAAGGAGCCACATGGAGAAGACAAGGGGTAATGGGTACAAGCTGCACTGGGAGAAGTTTTCTCTCAACAGAAGACAGATATTTTTTACAATGAGAATGTTCAATTGCTGAAACAACCTCCCCATGGATACGAGAGAGTCCCCATTGATGGAGGTTTTCAAGATGTGATTGGACAGGGTGCTATATGATCTCATCTAGACTCCTTTTCCCACAAAATATTGGACCAAATGATCTGTCATGATCCTTTCCAACCAGGACTGTTCTATAATTCTATGAAAGGGGAATAATTAGTGGAGAACCCCATTTTTCCAATGGCAGGCTTAAAATAAAGACTACAACAACTACTTTCTCAGGCAGTTGTAATATAAATGATGGTATTATAATACCACTTACGGTCTAGACATATATTTCTTGCTGGGTTTGTAAATGTGAAAGATACTAGCACTCAGAAAATGGAAATCTACACTTCAGAGAGCAAACACAGTCTGGGCAGCCAGGCATGAAATCCCTCATCTGACCGCAATGCCCCAGTGCTCTTGCCACATGCCCTGGCATTGGAGAGTCTTCTCCCAGCAAGTGGCTTTTGTGTGCAGGAACCATGTTCTGCCCTGTCAGCAGGTTACATCATGGTATCTACTACTTTTATATGGATCTTATAGGTACTCTTAAATCAAAGGCTGCTGAATTTAGTTTATTTTAACATGCCAGAGGTGATTTGCAGGTAGAATTCTTACTTCAAGAGGCTAATGAATACACCCAGGGGCACTAGCAAAAATATCACAATTTCCTGGACTAGCACTGGCTGTTCGGATTGAAATTACACAAGTTATAAAAATGACAATCCTTTCCTGGTCTCCTGTGTCAGTGTGCAAGTTGCTGCCAGTCTGGATCCATGACTACAACATCCTTTTTGACATGATATAATACTATGACATACAGGCAAAAACATTTTTTAGGATTGGACACTGACACTGTTACTAAAATGACAGGAAATGGTGTTTTAAAAAACCATCTCTGTACATTAAAGACTCCTCTGGTCTATGCCAACAAGCATTTGCTGCTAGCAATTCCACCCCCTGTCCACACTCCTAAGTGGAGCATCATTACTCTTTTATGTCAGAATAATACTTAAAAGGCATCTCTGAGAATAACTCGGATGCTTTGGCTTGAAAGGGACCTCAAAGATCATCTAGCTCCAAGCTCCGTGCTACGGGCAGGGACACCCTTCTCTAGACCAGGTTGCCCAAAGCCCCATCTAACCTGGGCTTAAACGCCTCCAGGGATGGGGCTTCCAGAACCTCTTTGTGCAGCATGTGTCAGAGCCTCACTACCCTCAGAGTAAAGAATTTCTTTCTAACGTCTAATCTATACCTACCCTCTTTCAGCTTAAAGCCATTGCACCCTGTCCTATCACTACACTCCTGGTGAACAGTCCCTCTCCCACTTTCCTGTAGGCCCCTTTAAGCATTGGTAAGCCGCAATTAGGCCACCCCACAGCCTTCTCTTCTGACTGAACAAGCCAAACTCTCACAGCCTGTCTTCACAGTCATGACAGTAAGTTTACTTGTTAGGACATTGTCAGGTCCAGACAACCAAGGACCATTCACACAAACTAGCCTCTGCTTACAGCACTTGCTAACAGCCTTAAGAACATGGAGTAACATAGCATCATCTCTGAAGGGACAAGTCTCACAAGAGGAAAACATGGCTGTGTAGATTGGGATGTCTTGCACCTGGCCTGGCTAGGACATCTGACACTGGTTGGACTGACCCCATGTTCCTGCAAGGCCATTCCTCCTCCACCAAGAGGACACACAATGCCCCTTGGAGATGGCTTTCAAAAAGCAACTACCAAACCTTGCACAAATCTGAATATCAAAACTGTTGAAACTTTGTCATGAACAGTACTTAGATAGCCATAAAGCACACAGAGAATACTATTTAAAAACACCTGCAAAGTCTTGCTTCGGTTTTGCTTGGTTTCAGCCACCCACAGCAGAGTTGGAAACTCTGAGGTTCTCTTTCTACAGAGCCCATGGCCAGGATGTGAAGGATTCAGGTAATTGCAAATTAGGCAATGAAACAGAAAGTAGAACTTAAATCATGTTTGTGAATCATGACTCTTCATTTCTTCTGTCACAGCCAAATCCACAAGGACTCACTGGGACCAATCAGTGTTTCCAGGCCACTGTCTTTTAAAGTTTTGGGTACTTGGTTGGATTTTGGGCTTAGGATGGTGTGGTAAGAGGTTACTTTGTTTTGCAAAAAGTCTTTATTTATAAGACCATGTTTCTAAATCCATTGCTTTTATAAAAAGTACGGTTCTGATGTTTCAGAGACACATAATTATCCATACCTTTGTCATTGCTCTTAATGAGGACCTTTGAAGATAAATTCACTTGCTCATCCCTGTCATGTGAAAACCGAACTTCAGGATTAACCAGAAATAGCTCATTAATTTCACCTTTGTATGAATTGTCCTGTAGTTAAGACCTGGAAGGGACTACTTAAATGAAAGATTTTTAATCCCGCACTTAGTACATGGGTTATTGAAGCAGGACACTGTCTCATTTAAAATCCCAATAAATTTTTTTAATCTACCTGAAGTTATTAACAGGGTGAAGAATGGGTATGTGTATGTGAGGAGTGGGGTGGGGGTGAGTGAGTGCGAGGGATTCATACTTTTTTAAAGGCAGGGGGGTTGGAGCTCTAGGATCCTTGGGGTCCCTTCCAACCCAGACCATTCTATGATTCTATGATTCTATGAATTACAGCCAGAAGTATGATTTCTAGTGTTTTATACAAACACAATGTCCTTTGTATTGCAGGCACTTTTAATTAGCTGTGTGTGTATCATACAAGTGCAGAAATATTAAACCAGAGCCTTGTCTACTGGAAAATTGTAATCCAAGTGATTTCCACAGTACTTCAGTGCAGCATAAGGTCTCCAAAGCCCCTGTGCTCTTGACGAGGAGTTGGATAGCTCTTAGCACTGAGAATGAAGGGCAGAGGCCCCAGGAGAGGACTGCAAGTGGCAGATCTGCCTTGGAGACTCTCCCGCGTTGCTTTGCTGGCTCTGTAGAGTTTCCTTCTCCTCCACAGCAGCACAATCTGATGGGCCCCACCACATGCCCCTCATGTTTTTCTTACATTTCTGAGCCCTGAAGGCAGACAAAAATCTCAGCTGCTATTACTGTAAAAGAAACTTCTGCTCCTTTTTTTTTTTCCCTTTTCCTTCCCCAGCACAGAAATGTAGCCAGAGAGCATCTCCAAGATCTTCCTTTTAAAGAAATATCCTGGGGTTTTTTGAAAGTGCGTGAACACTGATATCACATTACACTACTGTGATAAGATGGAGGTTAAAGGTGCATTTGCACCGAAGAGCGCTTAAAAAGCTCCTCCTTTGCTCACTTAAACATAAATGAAGATCTCAGGCCATTTGAGTCCTAGTCACTGAGATTTTAAACACGTGGGTAGTAACACAGCTTGAGAGCAATGATACTGCAGGCAAAGGAGGCTCTTAGTGGAGACAGAGCAGGTTTTCTGCTGCAGAAGGGTGAGTATTGGTTAAAACTCCATTTATTTGCTTTGTAATCTCCATCGTATCAGCAAGAGAAGGGTATGCACCAAGGCTGGGTCTGTCTCCCTCCAAACTTCCCAAGTTCCGTGGATGCAAGAGGGAATGGAAAATATATTGCCGAGGCTCTTTGCAGAAAGATAGGACTCCTTTCTACATCAAAATTAGAAAATGTGTGTATAAGACCTGATTTCACCAGGACCTAGACATAATACAGGCACCTTTAATTTCATCTGTTTTAATTTTCATCACCAATAGAGAGTCACACAAGTGAGCCCATGTGTTTTATGTGCTGATGAAGAAAAGGAAGAAAGTGTTGCAGTTACTAAAGCAGCCTTCAAGGAAGAACAGCAAAGCCTGTCCCAACCCCACACTCTATATCCCCAATCCTATAAAGATTAATTGTAAACTGCTCAGGATTAAAGGTATTGGGTAAGTGTTAGGTGCTGTTATGGAAAAAAAAAGTTAATCTGCGGAGAGGTGAGGTTTATCTGCTTTCATTTGCACCCATGGAATTCCCATAAAGGTGAGAAATCTTTGTTAAAAGCCACCTCCAACCCAGCTGCTAGTGCCCACAGTGCAATATCACAGCAGCCAGTCATTAGCGAAACCCACCCTTACCCTGACAGCGCTCATTTTAAAACAGTGTGGCAGCCACTGCTGTTTGCCTACAGGAGGAAAGATGGGCTAAGTGATGAGTAATTCATGGGTGTAAATATGAAGGGAATAAATTGTGCTTTAAAATATTTATAAAATGCTACTAGGGGTCTATTATGAACTTTCAGAGAAAAGCACTTGGCAAGTTATACCCACACTAAAAGTGGTGGGAAAATGAATTCTATTACATACATACACACACACACATGCACACACAAACACACGCACACTTATATAAAGCATATACCCATAAAACAATGGGAAATATGAAAATTAAAATGATTTTCATAAGGGATTTAAGAAGAAATACATGACACACAGCAGGAGTACTGTGTCTGGTTGCAGTACTGCTCTGTATACTTACTCCTCTAATAAGCAATCCCGAGCTTATTACAGTGTTATTTTAGCAGAAATGTATTCAGAGTGATAACGTGGGAGCTGCCAGAGTAGGTTTTTATGTGGAATTTGAGACCTGAGACACGGACAGAGCATCAGTGAAAGCTGCAATTCTTTTGAGTAATCCACCTAGAACCCAAGCTATGCAATTCCTGTTTCCTCCCCTGTATTTCCCAAGCCACATGCTGTTTTTTGCTAAAAATTAAGCTCTTAATGTGCTCCCAGTGCGTGTGTGTGTGTGGGGCTTTTACACTACACATGGGATATTTCTCACATTGCAAAAAGCCAATGCTTGACATACAAGTGACCTCTGGATACAGTAAGCATGAACATTCACATGTTGCTGCAGCAGAGCAGTTCCTTGCAAAAGGTTGGGTGTGAAAGTAACCAAGAATCATAGAATGTGTTATGTTGGAAGGGACCTTTAGAGGTCATCTAGTCCAACCCCCCTGCAGTAAGCAGGGACATCTTCACTAGATCAGGTTGCTCAGGGCACCATTAATCCTGTCCTTGAATGTTTCCAAGGATGGGGCATCCACTACCTCTCTGGGCAACCTGTTCCAGTGATCCACCACCCTCATATTGAAGAACTTTTTCCTAATATCCTACCTAATGAGATTCAATAATTGGTGGTCAGCATCTAGGAATTAGAAAGACTTTTTTCCAAGAGCAAGAAACAGTACTAGCCCTGTAGAACATACATGGAAATATTACTTTTTTGTTTTAGAACCATAAAGCAAAGTGCATCAATGATTACACATTATGGTCTACTCCACCGGATTCTCAAGCTCAGAAATAGTCAGTGGCTTGTCAGTAGCTGGAAAAAAACAATCAGCTTCAAATTTTATAAGTCGTGGCAAATTTTTTTTTCTGAATTTACATGAGACATTTTCACAAACTTCCTCTGGAGTTTGTTTTGGGTCTTATTTTCTTGTCTATACGATGAAAAGACAATGGAAAGCTCAAATAATACTGACTTTTTCAGATTAGTCAACACACCAGATATTGCTGGTTTCTCTGGAAGGTTTGAGATTTTGTTCAAATTCTTAATGAAAATTTAACTGTTACACTCCAGACAGGGTTTTTATCCTCTTTGTATTTTCTGGACTTAAGAAAAAAAACCCCAAAAGTTTTAACAAAGGGCTTGGAAATGCAACTGATTCTGCTAAAAACCTTCTAAATTAGATTAATGGGGGAGAGCAGGGTGGTTCTTCATGAATATTTCACTTGGGTTTTGTTAGCAGAATGCAGGGAATTGCAACAAAACAAGTTTTTGCTCTTTGAGCAATCTGGAAGATCGTTTCCATTTAACAATGTTGGTATCACTGCCAATTTCTGCCCATCTATTTATTTTTCAGTAAGTTGTTTCATGAATAGGACTAATGAAATCTGATCTCCACTGAATTTGTCTGCTGTGTGCTTTATACATCTCCACTACGGTGATGATGACAGCACACCCAAGTACCAGTTATTCCCACCACTATGCTGCAAGCTCCCCTGCCAGACATAGCATGAGCCCTACCACAGGACCCTTAGATCCATCTTGTGTTTGTAGACTCAGCGGTCCACTCCTGAAAAGGCTTCATAAATAACACAGGAGACCTTTGTGGCTATTCCACAGCCTCTAACTCCTGTACAGGCTCTGGTGGTGTGGCAGTTTTTGTGATCCTGTATCACCGAGCTCCTAAGATAGGATTTTTCTGAGCGGAGAGCACTAATTTGGATCTTCAACCTTTAGCAAGCTGCTAATTCTTATGAAACTTCTAGGATCTGGAGTGGCTTTTTCCCTGAGAGAAGTTAAAAATGCAAAAGAGAGGAGAAACTGCAGTTTATTAACCCATCACTTATCCCACTGGATTTCACAAATTTTGTTTCCCTGGGAAATCATGAAAGGAAAAAAATTGAGAAAGAGACAGAGAGAACCCAACACGTAATGCATTACGATAACATTTAGAAATGGAACATCTAGTGGAACTAGAAGGATTACTTTTGTGACCCAAGGGTTGGAGAAAAAGCCCTTTGTTGTCTGTCAAAATAACTGCAGTAATACTGGCAAGGAAGCCTGGGTCTGGGCTTTCCAACTGGTGAGCTGTGGGAAACCTCTCTTGCGCTATGTCAGCACTCCAATTTAATCAGTACAGTCCTAAGTCAGGAGGTTTGATGATGAATTCAGCTGTCATACATTTACTACTAAAAGAAGAACTATTTTTAAGAAATATTTTGTTAACTTAAATGTTACATGAATCCTTCAAAAGCTAAGACTCAAATAGATTATTGAAGTAGGAGTGCTTTCAGGCTATGCTTAATACACGTCTTATTAAAGCCTCATGATTGCCTTCAACGTGATTATGACCTGAAATCATCCTCCATTGTATTTGTCAGAGTTGTTGTTAGACTCTTTCTGTGGCAGAAAAATCACTTCTGAAAGCCTGACAGTTTTTCAGAAGGTAAATACACGAGTCTCTTACTTGGGGGACTCAAGCCTCGAGGGCTGGATGCCTCAGGAGCTCACTCCACAAAACCAGGCCCACCCAGAGTTCCACATTGCACATAAAGAAACACACATTTGCACACAAAGCACTTGTACAGAGTCGTGTTTTCCATTTGCTACCCAGAAGCAGAAAACAGTCCGTTAAGAGATGGGGAAGATCTGCTGACAGGTTCTGTTTCCTGGGCCCTTCCAAAGTGCCAAGTGTTTGAAGAGCATTTGGGTCCCATAATGTCGGGGAAATCACCACTGGGTTTGCAGCATTGCAAGTTAATATCCCAGCAGTCTGCAGCTTGCATGGCAGTGGGTGAGCATTTACAGCACATAGTGTTACCAGGCTGTCCCGGGGTAGATAAGCCCATGAGGACCCTTGGTAACTGACAAGCATTAGAGCCACAAGCTGTAACCTACTGTGGAGTGCACCGTGGCCACGGCTTAGCCAAGCCATCACAACAGCAGAGATGCTGTCCTTTCCATGTCCAGATCAGATAAGACAGCATGTCACCTATTCATTATACGAACAAATACAGTCAGGCTATATTTAACACAAGCTCAGCATCTGACAGCTGCCACTAGCCTTCAGGATAAAAGTCCTCTTTATTCATTGCTTCCTTTTCTGTAGGTATTTAATTGCTTATGCATCCAGCAGTCCATATAAGGTCTTTTAGAAGTTTATTAAAGTTCTCTTCTAGCAGGACTTCGAATCAATTCAGGATGCCTTGAAATAATTGAGTCACAATATGAAAGAGAGACAGAAAACAGTCACAACTACTGCCGTGGTGTAACCTGACTAGCAGCTAAACAACCACACAGCTGTTCCCCCACAGCGGGATGGGGGAGAGAATTGGGGGGAAAAAAGTAAAGTTTGTGGGCTGAGATAAAGACGGTTAAATATGACAGAAAAGAAAGATACTACTACTACTACTACTACCAGCAATAACAACAACAACAATTATAAAATAACGTAAAAACCACGTCAGGCACAGTGAAACTGCTCACTACCTGCAGACCTCTAATGCCCAGCTAGATCACAAGCCATGGTCTAACGCCCCCAGCCAGCTTCCCCTAAATTATATACTGAGAATTATGTCATATGCCATGGAATAACCTATTGGTCAGTTTGAGCCAGCTTTCCTGGCCCAACTTCTTGTGCACCCCCAGCCTCCTTACTGGCAGGGCAGTATGAGAACCTGAAAAATCTTTGACTTGGTGTAAATATTGGCTAGCAACAACTCAAATATCAGTGTGTTATCAACATAATCCTCATCCTAAATCCGGAACACTGCACTATACCCACTACTTGTAAGGAAATTAACTCTATCCCAGCTGAAACCCGGACAATTAGCAAAATATCTGATATCTAGCAACAACTGTGACAATGGCAACTTTTTGAAACGTGTGCGTTGGTGTATGCATGCCATAGTTTTAAGTGGGAGCACTCAAAGGTAGCAAACACCTCAGTAAGAAACAAAGCTGAACTGTGAGAGCTCTTGAGTTTGTACAGCCCTTAGCACAGGGAGGCTGAAGCTGGTTGTGCTCCTTTTTCACCAGTGGAGTATAGGTGCAGGGCATTAATAGATAATTGAATCTTTGTAGAACATCAAGCTCTGGCTTTGGGGAGGTCACTTAACAAAACATCATCCCTATCATCAGATAATACATCCAGCTAACACAGTTTTCTGTTTTCACTGATCATCAGCAGCAGAGGGGGAGTAAAAAGCACATAAAAAGGAGCAAAATAGAGTGAAATCTCTCCTACTCCCATGGCTTTTCCAGTCTCAAAAGCACGATGGCTTGGGGGCTTCTGAGCCCATGGGACTTTCTGTGTGCAAAGTAGCCACTGGTGACTTTCTCCTCTATGGACTCCTCCAGTCTTTTCTTATGCCTACATAACCTTGTAGCACTCACCACAGCAGGGCCACACTTTAGCCCCTCCTTTTTTAATTTTCCCCCTCTGTACGCAGATTTTTGTATTTCTGAAGATCTTGCCATCTCAGGGTACAATCAGCATGCCAGAGGCAAATACAATGGGTTCAACAAAAGATTGCTGAACGTTGATCTGGCAGCCACTGCAGAAGCCCACCCAGGCAGTTCCTCCAGAGTTGGGGAAGATTGCATGGAAAGCTGACTGGCAGAAAAGAATCATAGAATCACAGAATGGTTTGGGTTGGAAGCGACATTAAAGATCAAGTTCCAACCCCAGTGGATGCTCAAGGCCCCATCCAATTTGTCCTTGAACACTTCCAGGGAGGAGGCAGCCAAAGCTTCTCTGGGCAGCCTGTGCCACTGTCTCACCACCCTCACAGGGAAGAATTTTTTCCTAATGTCCAATCTAAATCTACATCCTTCCAATTTAAAACCATTCCCCTTCATCCTATCACCACATGCCCTTCTAAAAAGTCCCTCTCCATCTTTCCTGTAGCCCCTTCAAACACTGGAAGGCTGCTATAAGATCTCCTCAGAGCCTTCTCTTCTCCAGGCTGAACAAGGCCGACTGCCTCAGCCTGTCTTCATAGGAGAGGTGCTCCAGCCTTCTGATCATCTTTGTGGCCCTCCTCTGCACCTGTTCCGACAGTTCCATGTCCTTCTTGTGTTGGGGACTCCAGAACTGGACACAGTACTCCCAGTGGGGTCTCACAAGAGCAGAGCAGAGGGGCAGAACCACTTCCCTTGACCTGCTGACCACACTCCTTTTGATGAAGCCCAGGATACGGTTGGCCTTCTGGGCTGTAAATGCACATTGTTGGCTCATATCAAGCAACCTGGGGGTGTTAGTCAATAGCCAGCTGAACATGAGTCAGACACAGTGTGGCCAGCAGGACTAGGGAAGGGATTGTCCCCCTGTACTCAGCGCTAGTGAGGCTGCACCTTGAATCCTGTGTTCAGTTTTGGACCCCTCACTACAAGAAGGACACTGAGGTGTTGGAGCATGTCCAAAGAACAATGAAATTTGTGAAGGGTCTAGAGCACAAGTCTTATGTGTAGTAGCTGAGAGAAAAGGAAGCTGAGGGGAGACCTCCTTAATCTCTACAACTGCCTGAAAAGAGGTGGTAGTCAGGTGTGTGTCAGTCTCTTTTCCAAAGTAACATGTGATAGAACAAGAAGAAATGGCCTCATGTTGTGCCAAGGGAGGTTTAGACTGGATATTAGGAGAAATTTCTTCACCAAAAGGGTTGTCAGTCACTGGAAGAGGTTGCCCAGGGAAGTTTTCCGTCACCATCCCTGGAGGTGTTTAAAAGCCATGTAGGTGTGGTGCTTAGGGACACGGATTAGTGGTGGCTAGGCTGTACTAGGTTAATGGTGGAATCTGATGATCTTAAAGGTCTTTTCCAACCAAAATGATTCTATGATTCCACTGCTGGTGCCACCACACTCTGCCCTGGTTGTCAGCTGTACCAGTGTGGTGCTGCTTTTCCTGTCTCCTTGTCTGCACATCCCCAGAGATCACCCTTCCCTGGCACTGCTGCCTCCCCACCTTCCTGCTTTCCACCTTTCAGCAGTGGATGTATTTTTCTGGGATTGAATTTAGCCCAAATGCCTCGGTTTGGAGCACATGGCAGGGCTGGTTCCGCAGAAAGTAATAAGCCACCTTTGGAAAATAGATCATTGAGCAGTATGCCAAATGAGTAGCTAAACTGCATCTAAGGCACGTCCAAAGGTCTCTACCTAAGTGTACAGTCACTGCACACATGATACAAAAGTATTTGATTCATAGAGTCAGCCCCTACTTTCATGCTGATTCCCATGCACTGTTTCTTCTCTTCTGCAAAAAAACATGCTTGTCTCCCAGTCAGTTGGAGCAAGTCCAACATAAAGACCAAGCCTTAATGACCAGGAAAGCCTTTTTATAGAGAGAATGTGGGTGGTCTCCCCTGACTTTATTTTTCCCTTTCTCTTCTTCAGCTCTCCTAGTGTGAAGGCATATGTGTGTCATGGAGGGGTGCTGAGTGTAAGAGATGAATCATGCGCTTTCCTCGCTGAGCCCTGTTCCATGCAGACTTCAGTCACAGAGAAATAGACCTTTGCGTTGAAAATGGCCTGGGAACCAACCAGCCTGAGCAGAGCCACCCAAATCATCTGGGTACACAGAGCCCGCTGCAGACAAATGTGTTTCTTGCCAGTACCAAGCTCCTTCCTGACTTGTAGGCACTGACGTTCATCAGTACTCTCTGGAAGTTTTATTGTAAGCCTCTGCCCCCAAGCAAAAACGTTTGTAAACGCAAGCGAGTTCAGGGTCAGCCTCACGTGCATTTTTTATACATTTACCATTCCATTAATTGATTTTCGTTTTTTCAACAATAACACATACTGCGTGTTTGCAAATCGCTCGTCTCCCAGGTGAACCAAAGGGGAACGCATGAGTAATGTACCACTATTGCCACTAGAGGTCAGCCACTCTCCTGAATACGTGGCGTAAAGGCAGAGTAAAACCTCCGGCGACATCCTCTGAGATTACACCTTCCCATTAACCAGATCAAGCCTAAGAGAAAGCCTGAGATTTTAGTTTACCTGAGGTGGAGCTCAGCCTAGGAACAAACACAGCAATATTTGTTTTCCTGCTCGGTAGTCATGTCCTATTTTTCCTGCTTTCTTCCATCTGCGTATCTTTAATCCTGCTAAATTAATTATTGATAACACTGGAGACATATTTAGATGAAAATTCAGACTAGTTAGTCTGCTCACCTAGATAATGGGATAAGAAAAGAATGAAGATGGCAAAAATGCTGGAGGGTAAACTGTTTTCAGTTGAATTCAGGTGGAACATCCTGCCAGAATGCTGAAAATGGTTCTTTAGTTACAAGGGAAATTCATAATGTTATGAGGAAAACAGGAGCAATTTAATGGACTGATATCACCTGCGTGATATGAACAACAGGGTCAAAAGAAAATCCTTTCAATGGAAGGAAAAACCCCCAAACTGCATTCATCTGTTCAATCTCTCTGATCCACTGATGGAGGAAATTATCAGCCTGACCCAGCTTTGCTGATTCGTGCAGCGCTCGTTCTCTGTGCTCCAGCACGAAATGCTCCTGAGACCACAGCCCAGCGCAGCCCTTGGCAGTGAAGGAAACAGTGTGTTGCCATGGGTCAGCGACTGGCTTTTGTTTTTGGAAATCAGTGCTATCAAGAAGCTACACGGTTTATGTTGCTGCTGCACAATCATCAAAGCCTTAGACTAGAACACCACCACGTGTAGTGACACCATAAAATACAAATGTGACCTATAATGTAGTTGGTGGGAAGTGCAGCAATGCCTGGGGTGAGGCTGTGGTGAAGACGCTGAATCTTTCCTTGCACCATGCATCTCTACCAGCTTCACTGCTTCCCTTGTCCCTGCACAGTCAGTCACCAGTTGATGTTTCTCTCCACTTGTTCCGCATCTCAGGAGGATCTAAGCAAAATGCACAGAGACCTTCTTAACTGTTAGAGTGCTATTATATCTAAATGGTGTGTTGCCTATTATCCTGGAAGCAGGAGAAAGAAGAAAAGGAGATAAAAGAGGTTACATCCACTGATTTCCCTCTCTTTTATCCCTACTGAAATAAGGAAAAAGTGGTTCTATAAAAAAATCTGCCCTGACAGCAGACAAGAGTCAGAAGACACAGAGTCCTGATGGTGCCTCTATAGGCAATGACATGATCATAGAGTCAAAGAATAGTTTGGGTTGGAAGGAACCTTAAAGATCATCCAGTTCCAGCCCCCCTTCCATGGGCAGGGACACCCTCCACTAGAGCAGGTTGCCCAAAGCCCCATCCAACCTGGACTTGAACACTGCCAGGGAGAGGGCATCCATAGCTTCTCCAGGCAACCTGTGCCAGTGTCTCATCACCCTCAGAGTGATCTAAATCTACCTTCCTTCATAGAATCTTTCAGGTTGGAAAATACGTCTAAGATCATCGAGTCAAACTGTCAGTCCAATACCATCATGTCGACCAAACCTAACATCTAATCTAAACCTCCCCTGATGCAATTTGAGACCATTTCTTCTTGTCCTAGCTACTTGGGAGAAGAGACCAACCCCCACCTCTCTACAACCTTTTTTCAGGGAGTTTTAGAGAGTGATAAGGTCTCCCCTCAGTCTCTTCTTCTCCAGGCTAAAAAATCCCAGTTCTTTCAGCTGCACCAGGGCAACAAGGATGATCAGAGTGCTGGAGAACCTCTCCTATGAAGACAGGCTGACAGTTGGGGTTGTTCAGCCTGGAGAAGAGAAGGTTCCTAGGACACCTTATTGCAGCCTTCCAGTATAGGAAGGGGCCTGTACAGGAAAGCTGGAGAGGGACTGTTTATCAAGGAGTGTAGTGATAGAACAAGGGATAATGGCTTTAAACTGAGCAAGGGTAGATTTAGGTTAGATACTAGGAATAAATCCTTTCCTGTGAGGGTGGTGAGGCCCTGGCACAGGCTGCCCAGAGAAGCTGTGGCTGCCCCCTCCCTGGCAGTGTTCAAGGCCAGGTTGGATGGGGCTTTGGGCAACTGAGGCCAGCAGAGGGTGGCTCTCCCCATGGCAGGGTGGTAGGACCTAGATAATCTTTAAAGGTGCCTTCCAACCCAAACCAGTCTGTGATTCTGTGATAAGGTCCTGGAATGAAATACCCTGAAACTCTGACCAGTGGGGGGGTCTAAAGCATAGATCTAAAAGATAGAAAAAAGTCCAAAATTGTATTACATTTTCATGTTTGCCACTGACACGTTTGTGACTCAGAAAAAATGGGATTAATTTGCCCTAAAATATTTGCTATGTGAATTTGGATCAGTGACTCCACAGTGTCTTTATAATCTGCAGAGGAGAAGAGACAGCTGCAGAGACTCTCTGCTGGGAACACCTGAACCACTTTCAGAGGTGCTTGTTCCTCTCCGCTGATTATAAAGGAAGCCTATAGTGAGTACTGTGGACTGAGGAAGTCTAACTCTGAGATTTCTAACTAGGGCAGATGAATCCCAAACCTGATCTGCTTGGGCCTTTAATTTCTCATTTGTAAAATAATACAATGGGCCATAATAATAAAACTAATGGTAATGATCCTATTAATGCAGTGATGACAAAACTTAGCTCTCTATTCAACTGTAAAATACCATAGGATCCAGCAATGCATGAAGTATTATAATATTTGATTTCATTGTTTTGCTAAGCAACAAAGAAACTAAAAGGCACTCAAGTGTCCGTAAAAGAGAATAAAGATGTGCTCCTGTATGGCTATTAGAAGCTGAGTTTACCAACTCTACCATTTACCATCAGAAGGCCCTCCTCCAACAGAGGACAGGTGTAGTTTTAGGTGTAGTTTTTTAGCACATGCTTTGATATAAATACCCAAATAAGCTATTGATTTAAATGAGACTTCTCTTATATGGTGCTTACAAGTGTTGCCTTAAGTGGTCTGCAGGATTATAACCTGAGTATGGACATTCAAATTGCTACACTTCCATGAGAATATGTGATCTGCCACAGCGGGTGAGAATGATGCTCCAGGTGGGTCTTTGTGTCACTATAATAATGCAGAATTTCAGGCCAAGAATAAGGAGATTCATGCTGTGGCAGTACACAAAGAGCCCATTTATTCTGGGGGATTTTTTTACAAATTTAGTATTGTAGGTTGATTAACCTTTCTGCATGCATGTGTACTGTAGACGCAGAGAAAATGTCACGTCTTCAAAGGATATTGGCACAACATAACTTGATGTGAGAAATATAGAAGAACTTATTATCTGTAAACAACTAAAACCTTTCACCAGTTATTCTGTCTGACCAAACAAAGTCTGCTTGTTCCATGTCAGAAAGCTTCTCAAGCAGATTTTGCAAACCTTCTAGGTGCCTTACAATATCAAATGCAATTCGGAAGAATTGATCTTTACCCTAGAGAGACAGTCTTCCCTAAAATCTAAGGTATTTCATGGATTAATTCTTTTAAAGCATGAAACCATTAGGCAAAATCACAGCATACAGTTTCATTTAAAATCTGTTTTTTTTAAACTATAAAATATTAAATAAACTAACTGAAGCTATGAAAGTCTCTTAATTGAAGACTATTAAAGTAGGTGTGATGCAAGGAACAAGCTACTTGTGACTGACCAGTTTGATTGGTATCTTAATTGGAACATATAAAGTTGATCATCAGCATCAAAATCTTTAGAGGAAAAAAGGGTAGAATGAAATGACCAGTGACTTATTTGCATATTTTGGTACAAATTACTTTCCACCCATAAGGAAGACACATTGAATGATCAGATGTAAGAGATTAAACTAAATTAATTGGATGTTATGGGATGAAAAAATAATGAAAAAGCATGTTTGCTATAATCAGATTGATATAATTTTTGTAAGAGGAAGTAAGCAATTTTCCTTCTTACAGCAGTGTCACTGAAATGAAGATGTATTTTCTGCTCCCAGACTGAGAAATATATAAATAATTAGCAATAAAAAACAAAGCTTTTAACTTATCAGAAGAAAGATTCTATATGTAAAATGAAGCCACAGCTATCACCACTGGAAATAATGTCACCTTTAACATAGGCTATTTCGTGAGCAAAGGAGGGGTTGGGATTTTTTCTGGATCTCCATTTCTGTGAAAAGATAGACTAAAACTGAATGTTTTCTCACAGCTGGGGTATTTATTAAAAGCCCTGTACCATGTAGATCAGATGCCAAACAGTGTGTGAGCTCATACTTTTGCCTTTCTCTCTGTTCAAACACTTACAGGGTAGCTCTCCCTCTATGCAGATGTTTACTTTCAGAAAACTAGCAGGGATTTAATAGTTCTTAAACCCCTGTCAAAGTCATAGTTCAAAGGAACTAGAACTGTAGATACAAATGACTGCCTGAGCTACATTTCTATAGGAAGCCAGGCCAGTGGAAATGCATCTGGCCTGAGGTATCCCTTCTGTCCTCAGCACCTCTACCATCTCAGGAGGATGTCCTCTTTCTATCTGCAGAAACAGTAACTGTCTCTCCAGTGTAACTGCATAGAAAATGCATGCAAATTAGAAAAAAAAAATCTCTAAATACACAAAATTAACTATGAAGAAAATACTGTTAGCCACATTAAAAAAAATTCTGTGCCAACAATTGTTTTCTTTATATTTCATTGAAGTTCATGCACTCTAATAAGCTATGGGTATTTTTAAATAATACTGATAGTTCATGGGCATAATTTCTAAGTTGCAACTGTTCATGATTAAGCACTGATTAAGAATATGATGCTAAAAGTAAAAATTGCTGGAAGGTCCATGAGATCTGATATGACCCTTTGGGTTTGTATGAACACTTGGGTTTATTTTTACTTTGTACCAAATGCTGCCTGTTGCATTATGGATGTGACATAGGAGAGAAAGTTTTAAGTCACTGTATGCTGAATTCATGAATTCCATAGCACGTTCTGAAGCACAGGAATCCAAACAGATCTTAAAAAGCTTACAGTGAAAGGCACCCGTTTTGTGCAGGGTGTGTGTGTGTGTGTGTGTGTGTGTATGTGGAGTCTAATTTAATGAACTGGGTCATTTAATAAAGAAATTAATGCTTCTAAAAAGGGATTTGCATTATTTGCAAAATGATAATATTAATAATGGTATTCTCACTGCCATGAATATCGGGCAGTATGCGTCCAATTTAACCAAAATAGTAGCAAGCTTTCTTAGGGGAAAAAGGCTTCACCTTTAGAAAACTGCCACTGAAGTGAGTAAGCACTATTCAAGAAGCACTGTTTAAGGTAGAAAACATGCAAACCATGATCAGTGAAAAAACACTATATTAGGAAACCCAAGGTTAGTTGAGGCAAATCACAGAATCAAATGATTGACTTTCTCTTTTCATGCAATCAGAAATTCATTGTTCTGAAAAGATTGCCATCAAATGCATTTATTGTGAACTCGAACTGAAGAAAGCAGACTTCCAAAACTGCAGTTTAATATTAGACCTAAAATGTCTCTGATGAAGCTGGGGACAGACATCTTTACTCAAGTCCAGCAAGGCAAACAATGAAAGTTCATGTCACATCCAATTTTAAATCCAAAAGAAGATGACAGAGTGACAAACAGAAGAAAAATGAACAGGAGATGCTGCTTGGCAGTTCAGTTCTTACCACATGGCCTTTAATGTATCATTTTACTTGAATCCAATTTGCTGACCAAATGTTTAAGGTCAGAAGGGACCTCTGACCCACCTAAATTGACTCCAGGCATGTTACAGATCCTGTATATGTCCCTCCCAGAGACCTCAACATTGAGTGCTGGGACTTGAGGCAGGCACAGACATTTCTTTGATCAGCTTGCCATAACTGAAGAGCAGGCAACACCATGGTGCCATCACATGTCTGCAGCCATGGCAAGGACCTGCATTCTGCCTGTAGTTCATGGGGTCTTTTCCAACTGGATCTGGGGGAAAATCCTCACATTGAACGATCACATGGACTCTGGGGACTGATCAGTCACCTAAGGCAGGAAGGCTGTGCTACTTCAGTCACCATCCACAGTGTGTTCAGCTGCACTGACATCTTTAACACTCCCAAGGAAGGAGGCTGAGGTACGTGCCCGGAAAGTACACAACCAGCTGTGTGTTGAAGGTGGTGATGGCTCGCAGGGTACATGGGGGAATCCTTGCTGACTGCTTTACTGCTGCAGGCAATGGGCTAAACTTTTGTGTGTCACAGGGCTGGTGACACACAGAGTGGTTAACTGGGGATTACAGCTGGCAATGCAGAAACACTGTGCTTTTCTGGTCCATGAAGGACAGAAAGTATGCCTACAGGCCTCCAGCCTCAGCCATGTCCTCCCGCTTCCTCTTTCCCCTACGCATTCCCACTCATTAACAGGATCCAGAATTTCTCACAGAAGAGAGGTTAAAATAATTTACTTAAAGATGTGTGTATTAGAAAGATACGTATCTCACACTAAATTATTCAGGTGTGGGTGAGTTGGCCTCTTTCACAATCCAGCTCTTCTGACATTTTATTTTACCTCTACTAACCTGTTACATTGCTTTACTACACCAAAGCATTAAGAGTCATACCTCATGCCCAAGTTGAAGACAGACAGATACAACAACCATGTTACTTTGCCATCCTTTAGTCTGCATGATTGATTATAATGTCCCTATTCCATGTGTCAGTACATCTATGCAGTATGGAGTAATCAGCTTTCTGTTATGTCAATCATTTCCTTTAAGCTTTGCAGGGTAAGGCTTGATTCCCAGCTTCCGTGTCACTGAGAAGTACCTCAGCTGAAGTCTCCCAAGCACATCCATACTGTTCCTGAAGTCATGTATATTAATTCCATACATGGTAACTCTGGGAGATTGTACATCTTGGTCCAGCCTCAGAAAAGCTATTAGAGCAAGTAGAGAAGGGGAACTGGTTGCAGTTTCTGGGAACGCGTTACGTCTCACAAATTCATCTTGAAAAAGATGCACACAAATTCATCTTCTCAGCAGTGTGGCATGCCTAAACATGCACCCGTAAAAAAATTAGGCCAAAGCCTCTTTTTTTTTGGATGGAAAATACCAGTAATTAAATATCAAGACAGATTGAGACTCATTTTTGCATAAATACAAACCAATAAGGAGTGAGTGCAATTCAGCAAACCCGAGGAATGGCTGATGATTTCTCAGCTCTCCCAGAGTTTTTCTTGAAGTTTATATTTAAAAGGTAGATCACCAACATAAATATGCTTAGGCCCAGCTTTTTCTACCTAAGCTGTGCTCACACATTTAATTTTTTCTACAATTATTGCTACTTCACAGTT
This sequence comes from Zapornia atra, assembly GCA_013400835.1. Classification (NCBI taxonomy): domain Eukaryota; kingdom Metazoa; phylum Chordata; class Aves; order Gruiformes; family Rallidae; genus Zapornia; species Zapornia atra. Next base: position 144,676 of record VZTU01002297.1, on the reverse strand, counting down.
TTTAGCTGCCCTCTTGTCATTCTTTCCATCCACCAGAGTCTTGCCACTAAGATACTCTGTCCTCTTTCACGGGGCTTTTTAAAGAATCTTTCTCTCTGATACTCAATTTTTTAAACGAACCTGCCTTGACAGGTAGATCATTCATGTGAAAGTTCTTGATTTAAAACATAGTATTTTTTAAAATCTTAAAGCCTTAAAATACCTGTTCCTCATTCTTCTGGTGAAATTGATCTTGGTGCTCACTTTAATCCTAGGAATGCCTGTTTATGCCTACAGCATCATCTCCTGCTCCATCTCCTTAGCCTTAGCAGGTACCACTTTTCACGCTCAGGTGGATGTGCCTCATGTTTGACTCTGGGTCTGCAGCAATTCCCGGAGTTGTAAGCATTAAAACTCTCTCATTTGCCTCTTCAAAACCAGCAGAGACTACAGCTCCAACAAAGTCACAGAGGTAACATCTCCCACCATGACTATTGTCAAAGCAGTTGTCCTTACTGGTCCAGAAACTTTGGTGGGCTTACAGCTCTGCAATGTGAGATGTTCAGCAAAAGCAGATCCCGGGGTTTGTTCAAGTTACAATAATGACCCATGAACCCTTAATGGAAAGATACAGAAGTCTTGCCATAAAATGGCATTGCCTTAGGACATCCTTCCTTTGCTCTCCCCTCCTCCCTACCCTGTCACTTGTTAGCTCCTGTGCATGCTGGGTCTGTAGGGCACGATGCAGAGGAGACAGCTACAGACACAACATACAACCTCTTTCGAGGCTTCTAGCAGAACATTCTCCTCTCCTAGAGACCAGTGTCCCTCCTGGTTCCCATAGCTGTGCCATTGGCCTTGCTGTTCCAGATCAACACATGAAGCAAAAGCCAGCACATCCATAATACCTGGGATGAAATCGTATGCTGAAATACTCAGCAGAAGATGTTACACCAACTTCTATAGGAACAGGGATTCACTCTATCTCACCCTTCAAGTACTTACGGATTTAATTCCACGTCTTTTACCTCTATGTACTAGCTTAGCTTGCTATCTTTGAAGTCAGGCCAATTCTCTGCCTTTTTTTTTTCTGAAAACACCTTAGCAAAAATAACTCTGCATTCTGAAGAACTATATTTTCAAAGGATTTTACATGTCACTTTTGGGAGTCCTCTTTAGCTTTGAAAGAAAGTCTCCCAAAATCCAAGAGCAATGCAAACCATACATTACACAGCCACTATTTTATCTTCACTGTATATTTTACTCCCTTCGTTTTCCCCCATTGCCCAAAACAAATCTCATAGCTAAGACTTTTGTCATTACCTGTTTCACATTTCTGGCATATACAGTATCTAATATATTTGTTGGTTTAAATACTTTACACATTTGCAAAGCCAAGATCTAAAAGCGAGGTGTTTATGTAAGGTTGCAGGCAGGAAAGAAAAAGATGAGGCATCCTCTTTGATCCAACCACCTTTGTGTCTAGTGACTCATTGCCATGACTCTTTTGCTTTTGTTTGATTTCTTAAATTGTGTGCAAGGTTCAAAGCAGTGACAATCTTTCCAGAGCAGGGAGTCGGGAGCTCAGAGACTTTGAAACTGTGTAAATACCTGTGTAGACATCATCAATATTTAGCAACCTAAAAACTCAGAACAAGCAGGTTTCTGGCAAAAACTAATGTTGTGACAATGGAGAAACAAAGAAAGCAAATCTTCTCTGGAGTTACTACCAGCACTCCTAACCTTGCCACAGCACTGCAGCATCACTCAAACAGCAGAAGGGGAACAAAAAACTATCATTAAATTTTTTTCAAGGAGCCTGGAAAGCTTAGAGCAGAGACAAGGCAGAAGCAAGACTCCAAAAGGTCTTGGGGTATAAACTCATCTGAGTCACCATTTGACAGTGTGCCCTTGCCCTGAGGTGACCCCATGGTCGTCGTCCCCCGGCTGCAGGCTTTGGGGCTGCATATGTGTGTGAACAGGCAAATACAATGATTTCTGCAAAAAAGGTGCAAGAGCTGCTTAGGCAACCCAAGATGTAAAACCTCTCAACCTGTATCCTGATCTCTGGGGTGGAAGTGCAAGGCTGCAGCCTTAAATTTACCCACCTTTTCCCATCATTTGGTATGTATTGCTGGAGTGGTGGATGCTGGTCAGGGAGGAGGGCAGGCGAGGGCCCTGCTGTGATGCCTGGTGACACGAGTACTGCCACGATGCCCTGTAGCTGCAGGCTTGTGCAATCACCTGCTTCTTGCAGGGATGTTTGCACTCACCAGCTACTCACAGGGAACAGGGAGGGCGGCTACAGCAGGATCTACGCCTCCTCTGCAGGGTAGCGTGATGCTGGCTGCTTGAGCCGGACTTTCAGCATTTCCCTGCCTGTGTTTTCCTCCCCATCCTCCTGGGTATGCCCCAAGCAGCCATCTCTGTGATAGCACTGACCATCCCACTGCTGCTGCCCATGATACCAGTGGTGCACATCCCTTGGCTCTGGTAAGTCCTCCTGCACTTTTGCCTCTGCCCAGATGAAGAACTCAGCTGTGACACCTTGGCTCACAGTGAGCAGTGACACTGAACTCAATGAGTGCAGAGTGCACAGGGAGGGCACCATGAACAAAGACATAATTTGCTGCGGACTCTGTCAAATTAAGACTGCTACCTTGCACTTACCAATTCACCGATATGTTGGCTTGACCTTCACAGTGCAATACTACTTCTCCAGAAAGTGATAAAGCCCTCAGATATGGCATTTCTTTTACACCAGCCCTGTGCTCCTCAGTGTGCCTGCTATGCATGTTTGTAATTAAGGCATGGTTGTTACTAAGAAGGCAATCTATGAGCAAGCATTTTAAAAAGCAACAATAAAGAATACACAGCCAAATAGGTATATTTATCTATGAGGAAATTCCTTAGAATTAAAATGAGACTTGAAATAATACCCTTCATCAAGTCAGACACCTGTCCAGTGTGCACAAGGATGGCGTGCAGTCATAAAGTTAGGTGTATTCCTCTTGAGGTTACAACATCAAATCTTAGACCGTACCCTGCTCCTAAAAGTAGAAGACAACAATTCATCTTCTACCGAGGAAAGTAACCTAAGGCTTGGAAAGGGTGGGTTTTGTCCAATTATTTCAGAATGGGCTAACAAGTCATTGCTTTGATGAGTGAATGAGCCAGAGCTGACTCCAGGCTGGCAGGTGCCCTCACCTCAAATGTAAAGCTCCACCTTTCAGCAGGCTCATTTCAAACAGCATTTCGGATCAAGGCACATGCAATCCAAAACTTGTCTGTGTAAGCAGAGTGTTGGGGACAATAAATAGCCAGCAGGCTGGCACCACCACTGGGGAGAGGACCCAAGCTGTCCAGGGTGACACCAAGCAGGAAGGAAAGGGCTCCATGCCCCCTCCTGCTCCCCACAGCCAGGTGCAGCAAGGCTTGCCCCTGGCTTTCTGCTTACCCTGGCTCCCTTCCACTGCCAGTCTCTCCCCTGCAGCTGGCCCTGGCCCTCGGGTATTGCCATTGCAATACCCCCTGGTAGCTCTTTCCCCAGAGCTTTCCTGTCTTAGGACAAACTGAACCCTGCCCAACTTGTGTGTCCAGATGGTATTACACAATGTAAACAAACTTTCCTGTCTCAGAGGTTTAAACACTCAATGCTCACATCCTCCCAGAGCTTTCCTGCAAAGGCCAGTGCTCCTGGCCCCCCGGATCAGGTTATTCCTGTTCACTGCTTGCAATGAAATCCCAGATCCCTTACAATGAGGCTTAGTCCTTGTTTTCTTTGGGAAACGTGACAATTGCAGGTGTAACATGATGTATGATTGCACTAAAATAAAAAAGAATCTAAATATTCCAGAATTATGTAGGGTGTTATTTTTCTTTACAGTACAGCTTTTATCTGAAATTCCTCCCCCTGGGCTACCAAGAGCACTTATTAATGTGGCAATCCCCGAGGACTCCCACATCTCATGCTACAGCACTTCTTCAGCTTCTGTATGTCTAGTCAAGTACTCGAGCATGAAGGAAACCTGTACTAGTACATGGCCTCATCTTTTTCAGGATTAGGCTGTACTGAGAATAAACAACACTCTGACTGACCATGACACACCATTTGTTTAGCCAACCCACTCTTTCCCCCTGTGTGATTACCAAAACCATGTAAGCACCATTTACAATCTTAGAAAACTACAATATATAACTACACCATGACCTCCTCCTCAGTCACTCTCCTAGGGCAACTACATTTAAATGAGTTGATTTTAACTCCTTTGGAATATTGTGAAATACCCCAGAAACTTTATTTAAATACACAAGATTAAGGGAAAAAAAAAAAGAAAAAAGAAAAAGACAAACAACCCTTGTGGAGGTGGAAAGCAAAATTAAACAGAAGTTTACTGCACCCAAATGAACCACAGGGCTCTTGTGCACTTTTAAATATATTTGTTAAAATAATAGGTAGGTAGTGAACACTCTATCTACACAAAAATATGGACTCATTGGGGTAGAATGATCTGGGTATAAGGAAGAGGGGAGCCTTTTACAGAGTCAAATAAATTACTTGCAAAAGATATATTTTTCTCAAGTAATTTTTGGCAATATCACTGCTGTTGGATGCTCCCATTTATACATTGTAGTCTGTGACCAGTACACAGCTTTAGCCAGCACCACCAGCCAAGGGTGTGAGTGGCTTCTGGATTTGTATTGGTCTTGTAATTTAAAGTGAATCTGTAGGCCTGAGTGAGGTAAATTAAAAACCGGTGAAAATAGGGCCTATTACTGAAGTGGAACACTGACACTGAATTTAAATTGCATCCAGAATGTCTCATCAAGTAATAGGCAATTCATCATATCAAAATTCCTTCAACTGAAAATATTAGTAATTAGGAAAAGGCTGTTAGCAGACCATAGCAGAAAGAATATTGGTTTTATAAATACCAGCTCCGATTATGCTAACAATGATGCCAGTAGCTATATTTAGTACTGCTTCTGACATGTATTTAAATTTCAGGGCATGCTATACAGGGAGAATTTGTATCATTTCAGTCAGAGGTTATCCTCAATAATAAATCTTTCCCAATTACGGTGTGTTTAAGTTGTCCTTAAATGGTGTACCTCAGGCCTACTGAGATTCCATCAATGATACTTAAGGTAATATCATGTATTATTTTTTCATTTATTATCTCATTAAGCTTAAATGAATCATAGTTAGAAGACATTTTGGTTAGGACACCACTGGCTTTGGGTAATTTCCACCCAGAAGCAGGACCTGTGGTGCCTCTCTTGAGCTGTCACAGGCTCATCCAGCAGACAGTGAGCACTTGGAAAATGCAAGAAATAGAAGTATTCCAGAAAAAATACAACAGAAATCCTTTTTCCTGGGACAGCAGAGGCTGTACAGCAAGCAAGGGGGCAGGCAGACACCCATGGAGTAAATCCCCGCGGGTCCCCTGCAGTCTTTGATGGGATGGCTCCAACAAAAGGTCTGGACCCACATCACTGCAGGTGAGAAATCGTCAAAATTCAGGACACACTTTTCTTCCAGCATTTATCCTTAGATGTGACCCTGCCAAAATACATTCCTCAATTCCATCTTCAAACATTTTTAGCTTCCATTTTAGACTTCTTTGTGCAGCCTTACAGGTGGAGTTGAAAGTTGTAATCTGAAGTGACACCTATGCTGCTCAGAATGTTACCCACTTCACTTCTGGTTTTCACTTCATGAAGAAACCCCCATACAAAGCAGCTCTTGTGGAGAATAAAGCTATCCTCAAGATTTAAAAAAAAAAGTGACTAAACTGGAAGGACAGGTTACGAATAACACCACTTTTTATAAAGGATGCACAAAGGTTTACAACTTAGTGAAATCTTGAGGTGCGATTTGATCATTATTGGACTTTCAAACCTCAACATAACTTTCTTTGCTTTTTTGTCTCCACTAATGCACAGTAAAGCAAGACCCTTTTCATGTCATCTGTTTCTCAGGCCTTCTTACATTGTCATTTACAAGTACTGCCTTTCTTGGCAATCAACCAGCTCCCTCAACTTGTCAATCTTAACATCAGAAGAAAAATTCTTGCAGACCAAATACAGCACTATACCAGAGACCCCTAAACCCAAAATCTCTCAACATGTCATCACTATGATGCAGTCTCATGCACTAACTGCTTCCCACAGCAGAAACATCACAGTCTGGGTATCTTACAGCCATGTATTTCCTACCCTCCACCCAATGCACTGGATACCCTCTCAAAAATGAGCTCCTCTGCACTGGAAGAAGGACACTTCAGATAACTGACAGAAGACAGAGACACCTGGTTGTCAGTGTGAAATCTATTTCCACAGGATAGCCACTCCATGTCTGATTTCTCATCCCTTGGGCCCAAGGAAGTTTTAAAAGTATCCTCGAAAGCTGAGTCTGTGAACTGAAATTCATAACTCAAGTGGACATTCAAAATTACTGACTCAGAGAGGAAGGTAGCTTTATGTCTCATGACAATTTTTCTCAATACCAGTAGACCCTTGATATTTCACAGCTACTTATTATCTTTCTTCCTTTATCCTAGAAGAGCTAATGTCTTTTTCACCTCTCCCTCTTCTAATATCCACCTCTAGTCTTCAAGTACCAAGGAGTTTTTTTTTCTTTTAAATCATCCAACTATTACAATAATCAACTTAGTCTCAAAGCAGTTTAAATATAGCTTAAAAGTTATTACATCTATATCAGACCTAAGGGAGACCTCACGGGTCTGAAACCTTGCTTATTTTTTTCCCAATTCTATTAGATAGTCTAACAAATAATATTACCTTTCTCAGTAAATATTTTACTCTTTTATATCCTCACACCACCCTGGCTATAAGAACAGAGCTTATTATACAAATATTTCAGCTTACAAAAACACCAAATCATGTGTTTCCGAAACAATATTCACTTGGGTTTTATGAAACACCAATGCTTTTTAGCATCTGCATTTACCAAACATAGAATCACACAATGGAGAACAACTTGAGATCTGCTTGCATCTGGCAAAGGGATGCAAAGCCTAGGGAATACCTGCCATAACTCATTAAAGTTGAGAATCTATAAAACCTCTGTGCTTGCAGTGCTAACTCTTCGAAGCTGGATTTGTTTTGCAGTAGTCTACTTATCTGAAGCAAAATATGCAATTCCTGGGTGAAGTTAAGATAAGAGCACCTTGTTTCCATGCAAACAGAGGGGAACTCTTACAGCACTGCAAGGTCTGAGACTATCCAAGTCTGTCATTGCCTCCCCAGTCTGAGCTGTGACCTGCTCCATGCCAGTCCCCTTTAGTTTCATCTGGGGGTGATTTCATGCTTCTAATGTGGCAAATGCATTTAGAGGTGCTGTGCATGAGCTTTTCAGCACAACTTTGGGCACTTTGTACATTTCAGAAAATAACGTGGCTGGTGGCTTCTTAAACCCGAGAAGTTTAACCTGCCCCATGCAGGGCTACCAGACTTCCTAGGGGTGCAATCAGTGCCCTCCCACTGCATCACCACAAAACACCCACCAGCCAGTTGAGAAGCAGAGGCTGTGAAAGGTTCCTCCTCCATGGAGGTCAATGCACCTTCCCAGGTCATCAGGACAGGTCCTTATGGCCACCAGCTTTGTGACCTGCATTCTTTCACCTCCTGAAAAATTTGTGCTCTTTCATTATGTAGATGATGGGATGATGTAGCCAGAGACTGTTTCCAGGATTTTCCTTTTTGCTTTTAAACTGCAGTTCTTGCCTCCCAGACCTCTGTCTGACTGTCATTTGATAACTTTCAGGACACAGTGTCAGAACTTATCATTTTCCCAAGCTTCAAAAGCAGAGAAATGGAGGGAAAGGGAGCTGTCCACAGAGCCCTGAGGAGTGCCAAGGACATGGGGAAGCTCTAGTAGCTGCTGACACCAGGTAGTAACATTGGAATAAAATTGAGTGATTTAGCTAGGGCAGTAGATAAACAGCATAAATTTTCTTTCTGGGTTGAATCAGAAGGTAGATTTTTACTCCATCGTTTTCATACTTCATCTGTTTCACACCAAGTGAAAATAGATAATGTAGAATGCAAATGGTTTTACAAACTGATGTTGACCGAGGCATTGCAGCTTATGAGCCCAACAATTAACTGTTGCTCATTTTGTTGAAGACAATGTTATTTTCTGCCTTAGTTTTGACAATTATTTTTCATCACTATAACACAATTCTTTCTATTTACTGACTTGAAACCTTGCGTGAGAAGACTCAACTTGCATTGGTTGTCCTGTACATCTAAACAGGCTAGTTACTTTGTGGAAAATTATTAAATCTTCCTTAATAAACTGTAGTGATTGAACAGGTTCATGTGCTTTCCTGTGGCACTGTGTACAAAGGGTGTGCTCAGGGGAGATCCCTGCTAGTGGCTGCCTCAGGATTCTCTCAGGAATATATAATTTTAATTAAACATTCTTCTCATATAAGCAATGCAATTAGAAAAAAATACACAATTAATTACGATACTTGTACGTTGCTATGAAAGCCTGATTTAATTTTCTAATTTTAATATAAATCAAGAAAATACCATAGTTTAACCACAGTAAATCCCTATCTCTGTCCCTTCAATATTTAAAGAACAGACTTCTCAGTATCTGCCAGGCTCTGAAGACATCTTGAAAACTCACTGACCAGGGATAGCTGTGTTATGTGGAGATAGTTCTGGTGTGCCACAACACCATTTAGAAACCTTTCCACCTCACACAGCCACTCTTCTATGTTTTATATGTAGGACTTAAAAGGACAGTTTGTTATATCGACACCATTTTTCTAGTTTTTTGCAGCATTGCTAAAAAAACCCAAAACCCAATAAGCAAACAACAAAACCCAACACTAACGATCTGTGGATGCTTGCAAGAAGTCACTTAATGCTCACCAGCTGCAGCCATGAGCATCAAATGAATCTCATGGAGATTTTGAAACCTAGGAAGACTTATGCAAGACTTATTCAAGCTGCATATATTGGCAATGCTTACCGACGTAACTACCAGTTGTCAGAGCTGCGTAGAGTCTCTCCCACCGGACAGACCAAGATTTTAAAGCATTTACTTAATGATCAATTCCAAATGAATAATTTCTTGCAACTAAGCATACATGGACTAGTGAATCTAAAGCCATGAACAAGAGAGGGAGTAATTCCCTAGCTCCTCAGATTGCCATTGATTCGACAATTCATTTATTTTTCATGTTTACAAAGAGGAGGAAAAAGGACATAGACTAGGTTGAATAAAATTCTCAGGAATTTAAATATGTTTCTTTCCAGTAGAAAACAGTGTTTCCTTTTTTCAGGCTTTTGACCACTTCCACTGAAATCCAATGCAGGATCCATTATACCGTAATGTTTTTTAGAAACATTATCTGCCTAACTAAACTGAAACAGCACAATCAGTCTATTTTGCTAAGACTTCCAGAAAATAAAGGCAATTAAAAAAAAAAATATAAATAAACGGTCTCAGTGGTATCCATGGCTTGGATAAACTATTCAAGACCCTTCTTTCCTAATCACCTTTCCTGAAATAATCTTTCAGCTGGTGGCTCGTGATACGATTCAGGGGAAGAATGTCAGTGGCGATTTCGTAAACACACGATGACAGAGCAGAAGGTAAGACTGAGAGATTACACTGTCGCAGAGCACTGTTGTTATGCAGAAGTTAATAAAGCGCGTCTGCCACTTCACTTAGTATCAATAACAGTCTGTGGATATTACTAGAGATTTTGAGCCACTTACTGTTCAATAAACTTCATATAACCACTCTGATTTTCACAGCACGATCTATACTCCAGAACAGAATTTGGAGATTATATGTTGTTATGGATTTTTGAAATAGAAGTCACCGGTTTTGTGTTGACACACGGTATTTGCTTTAAACTAAGTTAATGTGAGAAGCAGTCAGGGAGCATTAGAAATACAGCAAACACAGATCATGTACTCACACATTCCCTGAGGATGCACACAGCCAGGCTGCAAGCTGGGAAGATGCAGGTAAAGCCAGTGAGGGCATACAAACAAGACACGATAGCATCCAGGCGGGTGGATGGCAGAAATATCCCATGTTGCAGGATATGCCCAACCAGGAAAAAAAGTGGCAAGTGGCACCAGTGAGCATGTAGAGCCCTGAAGGAAATAAATCATTGCCACAGGGCTGAAAGGGAGATGTAAGGATTCACGATGAAACAAGAAAAATCTGGAATTCTGTGAATTTGTCAGAGAGACCATTCCTTTGGATGCTGATGTCCCAGGCCACCCATAGCAGCTCTGCCCAAAGTTATGCAAACCAGGGAGAGGGGAAGGACGATAACAGTGGAGTACACTAATCCACTGTACATGCATGCAGGTACCATTAGACACACAGTACCCATGTGCATAGTGGTTACTATGGGCTGCAATCTCTCATTCTCAACTTGGCAGGAGGAGGTAATTTTTTTTTGCATACCGCCAGTGAGTATACTTCTGACAGTGACATGGCCTTCCTCACCATCAAACCCACAGCACAGGATGCAAAGCAACTGTGTACTGATGTGGCTCATCCCCTTTAATTGTGCATTGAACAGGGTTTGAGTGCCCACACAGAATTAACCATACAGATGCCTTTGTGACTTTGGTACCCATCTCTCACACGTCTTAACTATGTTCCCCTTTTCCCTTCACCCACAGTTGCCATGATTTTTTTCTGATTCCTATTTTTTTCTGGAAGGAAGGAGGGTATTGTGAGATGGGTGGGTATCACCTAGATGGGTGATATGTGAGATAAGCATGAAACCTCTTATAAATTACAAACTGCTGATATTTAAGAAGTTGGTTTTCCTTCCTCTCTCAAACTGAAGAGATGAAACTCAGTTTTCATAAAAAGCCATGTGATCTAAAATAACTACAATTTTTACTAGTTCTCCTTTGAATTTAAACTGAACTTTTTGTTTCTTCAGGTCTGATCCCTGCATTTCCAAAATGCCACAGTCATTTTGTTACTATGACTCCCAGTGACTTGTAGATGGGTCATACTGCTAACATGCAAAGTGTTACATCGAGAAATTATCAAAAGTCTCATTTCTGCATCTCTTGAGACTGTGAAAAATACTCTCTGAGGAACTATAAACCTACTTGATTTTCAAAACACTTGCAGAAAACTGTAACAAATATAAAATAGATCACAAGCTAAGTTCTCTAGGTTTTTATTCTTTGCTTCCCAATAGGCTACGAGTCATAATTTCCAAAGACAATATGCACATCCCTAAGGGATGACATCAATTCTTCTGAAGGAAAATCCATGAGTGTCTACTGAGTTATGAAAATATATTGAGCAATCAAAATGTAGCCCCGCAAATTATCAAGGGTAAATAGGTATAGAGGTCACTTTGGTGGTTTCTCTTTAATCACGTGAAATTCTTACTCTAAATTAGATTCCCACAATGTCAACTGTGAACCATTCAGACACAAAATAAATGTGTTTATATAAATAATTACACTTTGAAAAATTAATGCAATTTTAAAGATGGAAATCATAACCAGCAAACAAGCTGCTGAAGTCAAAATTAAAGTTTCCATGGCAACATAAGCTACCTTTTTATTCCATACCACTGGGGGGGAGTCCTTCTGGAAGAAGGATGCAGCAACACTGAGGCTGAAAGCCAAGACACCAGGGAGATGAGTGAGGGGCCCCAACCCTGAGCCCCCCAACTCACTGGCAGAGATTCCAAGCTCTGTGACATACAGACATGTAAAAATTGGAAGATTCACATAAGTAATTAAATATGATAAATTTGGTTTATCTTTTTGTATATATATATAGTTCCCTTCCATTCTTTTCATTCAGAGCAATAATTCTTCTGGTTAAAAGATTAACTGTGTTAGTAGTTTAATTAAAGCAAAGACAGGTTTATAGTTTTAATATTATGTGAAGTTTGCTGGTGAATTTCTCCATGTATTATACCATGGGGTCCACTTTCCTTTCACTGTTTAATACCAAAAAAAATTTTTATTGTGAAGAAAACAGGTAGATGCTAAATTTTTCAAACAGACTTTTGCCTCTTTCTCCTCACAGTTTCTTTAAAAGACTATCATTGATAAACTGTCTGTGGTTACCAGTAAAGGGACTGTGGAGTGTTTCTTGCAAAACACCAGAAAACAGGAGCCTCATAGGCAGCAATACCAAACCCATACCAAAACCTCCAGGGAAATACAAGCCTTAAAGAGTGGAAGAGTAACATAAGAGGCCTGTGGGCAGTGAGAATGCCTGCATGTATCATCCCTAGTCTTTGGGAAGCAGTACTGGTTTCTGTTCCCTTTGACTTTTTCTTCTGAAATGCCTTACAGGACGCCAGTCATTATGGGAATATAACTCTGGCTTGCTTTGAAAATAGCGAAAATAAAGTTAATAACAATGCGAGCTTCATTCTAGCTTTCAGCAGTGGGTTAAAAGGATTGCTGCTTTTTCAAAGCATTTATTCGGTGTGCTCCAAAACACAGCTAGATAAAAAATACGGTATCAGGGAAGAATCAATTATTTACAACATAATCTTGAACAAATCTCTTAAAAATTTTTCGAGCATAGAAATAACTCATGTGTGACAAAATCAAAGCAGGGTCTCTAAGACGTACAGATAGGGAATGCATGACAAGAGAAATGACATTTCCCAAGTCTGGATTTCAAACCTCTCAGGTTTTGCAATATTCACAGCCCAGGGACTACTAAGAAAAGGTGTTCTTTTAACAGTCCTAGTTTTTCCAGCTCTCAAACATTCCATTATGATGTGAAATCCCCTGTCTTTCACAGGGAGAAAAATATCCCAGTTCAATACTTGGGATCCTTGGTAGGGTTCTCACCACGCTGTGCTTGCACTGCAACAGCTAGGCTTTGAAAGCCAACTTGTCCCAAGTGCCACGTGTAAAGTATACTCAGGTCCCTGTGGGCTGTTCTTTGGAGCTGAAAAACAGGGAGAGAAACAGAGAAAAGCAATCTGGGTTGAACCACAGAGCAAGGCTAGTGCAATGTGTATTACTGGTGATCGGCATTTCAAGGCAGAAGATTCAGTGGGTTACAAAGCTGCCAAGCCCCTCTTCAATCCCCAAAGCCAAAGAGAAGCTGTCCTGTTCAAAGCCCAGCATGATCTTGTGAGATAAACACATTTTCTCAACAACTGTTTTCTTTTTATCACTGTAGTCAATTGAAAAATCTCCAGAGGATGTGATGCTAGTGTTACTGCCACATATCATGGATTGATAGGCAGGAGGTTATGAAGCATTGCCATAGCCTAGCTATGTGTGTCTAGGCATGGTTACTTCCATACCAGGGACAGGTATCTCTTCCCCACAACATCTCCTCAACTAGAAAAGTGTATATATGGGCCAAGTTGTCAGTGCTGCTGAGGATGAGCAGATGCCTTCTATTAAATATCCCCATTTTAAAAAAAAGAAAAAAAATCTTACTTCAATAAGCTTTTGTAACTACTATATTGGATTCCTTTGTTTATTTTAAGCTAAAAGGTTTCAGTGTTTTACTTTATCTCAGCAGTGCTGCCTCCCCACAGCCCACAGGCTGGATTATGCTCAGGGAGTAAATCCAGGCTGGGCAGAGAGAAACTGCTTCGCACAGCATGTTGCTCTGTGCAGACCCCCAGTGTTTTCCTGCAGATGCCAGAAAACACATTTCTACTGGCACTCAGCAGGCTGAGAGGGTTGACCACTGCTATTGGGAGGCTGGCAGTCAACATGGCAGGGGATTAAAGGATGAGAAAGGACAAGGGAGCTTAGTGCCACTCTGGAAAGTGACCTGGCATCCAAGTCAAACATTTAATGGGTGTTGCTATTTGCCCTTCCCTCTTCCTCTAAACAACCAACCTGAAAGCTTCTCTGGCAGTGTTGCTCAATGTCTGTGAAGAGGTCAGTGAGAAATGTCCTTCCAGGAAATGACGAGAGCGTCGGTCATAAAAAGTTCTCCTGCATTTGTGTTTGGAGCTGACTATTCATTGTGTATCCATAATAGAGCTGGGGAGCAGACAGTGAATAAGGACTGAGGCCACACTTTACACAAAGAAACTGCCATAAAATGAAGAAGTCTTCTGTCTTTGAAAGCTTAAGGTGTTTTTACTGAAGTGTTTGGGGTTTTTTGTGTACAGCTATAAGTATTCTCCTATCTACAATTCATGTGATGATAAGCAGTGGCACATCCGAACAAGCAGGCATGTAGTCTGCCTAAGACCTGTAGATATGCATCTTTTAAAAATTGCCTCTACTCCATACTGTTTTCATCTCTTGAAATGAGATTTTCATTAATAGATAGTGGCTGGATTAAATGCTGCACTCTCAGTTTTTCTTCTGGAGTATCAAATGTGAAGCATATTTAATATGACAAAAAATTCACATCTTTATCAATATTTTATTAGTAGTGGAATGTGTCTTCCTCAATGCCTCTTGGCAATATTAATTTACTATACCCTTCACAGTTAAAGGAAATCACCTGCTGTTTCATATCAATACAAAGAGGGAAACAGAATTCTTCAAACACTCATTATCAGTTCCACTTCATAAAGGACATCGTTTGTTTGATTCCCTTATTAGATTGCTCTTTTCTTTGTTATACAGAAAAAAGCACCCAACAAGAACAATAAATCTCTTTAATTGTGTGAAAGGCTTTCATGTACTTTTTGTGTATACAGGCAGAGACAGATCTTGTACCTCTCAGTGTTTTTCTCATTTAAGTACATTAATATTTTCAAAGGTGATAAATAAAATCTTGTTTTCAAAGCCTTATGGCTAAAATACTAGTCCAATTTAGAAGATTAAAAAAAAAAAAGATTGAAATGGAGCTGCAGAGCTGAAGAAGCAGGTTATAAAATGTGTCTGATGTTGGAGCTCCTTTTAGTGTGGCAGTAGGAACAACACATATTTTGTGACCTTCCTTGGCGACCGGTTCATGCAATTTGGTAGAGGATATCATTGTAGTAATTACACATGGGTTCCCTGCTGCCGTAGTTATCCACAGTGTTGTGGGGCTCCGAGGAGCAGTGTTTCATTGTGATGGATTGCTATGGAAAATTGCCCATGCTAGAAAGTAAGCTGTCTGATAAAAAAAGAAGGAATCATACGATTTCTTCCTTGGCCATAGCTTCAGGGATTGGCTTCACAAATATGATATGCTTTTTGATGACTGGAAAATGATGCCTCACATAATATTGTTTTACTTTGATTCTCATCAGCCACTTTGTTTTATTTGAATGACAAATTCCCTGGATGAAGATATAAATAAATAATACTATTTACATGGGAGGTCCATTTTTCCCCAGTCTTTTGAGAATACCACACATGACCCTGGAGGTCGGCTAAGCTCGGGTGCCTGCAGCAGACCAGGGTGCTAAATATGACCTGCCCTCTGATGTCACCCCAGAACTGACTGCTTTTCAAGTACAGAAAGAAAGGCTTCCTAACCATGAGGAGATAGACAATTCCCTTTTATTTTCTGATTATTACAGGTTGATGTGCAGCTAAGCCACTATATTAAGTACCTTTTATTTTTTCTAATGCCACTTTCCTTAGAGAGACCGTGATTATCCTTTCACAATAATGGGCTGCATGTAGTGAGCAATATTTTTTCTTATTACTTATTTTTATCTGTGAGCTCAACTTCCCTCTACCTCAGAGAGGCACAGCCCATTTCCAGCCAGGTTTACAAAGTCTCAACGTGAATCTTCTTTATACTTTTTTTTTTTAGCTACAAAAATGAGACTTTAGAAAAAGCAACATCTTTGAGGAAATTAACAGCACATCATCAGTCAACTGTTTAGTTTGCAAAATGGACAACACGATAGAAAAGCTGGCTAAGGGGACTTAGTGGTTTATTGCTTTAGCCCTTAAACTGAGCCTGAAGGACATATCCAAACCTGGTGGAGAAAGAAATCTAGAGTTTGTAAAGCTGAGAGAGAAATCTCAGAAAAATTTGTCTTATGGTTTTTCTGTTAGATTGATCAGAAATGTGTTCTACTGAGTACTGTGCAGAAATACTGCTGCACAAGTATCTGGAGTTGGAAACCCTTAATACAGCAATTCACAGAGAATTAAGAAAATGCACATATGGATAATGCTGATTGTGAATTTGTAAGAGTATTTGCACAAGAAAAAGGCAGTATCTCATTAGGGACTGGAAATCTGCACAAGAAAGACAAAGAATAGCTGTAAGGGATGAGTTTAATGTGTAAGTATTTTCTTTGGGAAGTAACTAGAGTCAGTTAAATGAAATTGAAGATCAACAGCAAGAATAAACAAAGAAATACTGTGAGGAGATATCAGATAATTTATTTGTGATATGACTGAAGCCAGTCAGTGCTTTGTTTAAGAGCTCTACAGGTGCAGTCAATGCTAGTCCAAGTGAGGATACATCTAGGAAAGTCATTAGCAGGAAGGTAACAGATTTGCTGAGACTCTCAGCCAGTTCTCAGGCAATTAATAATTGAAGGGCAGTTGGGTGTATGTATCTGATGCAGATCCACTGAATTTTAAACAATTACCAGTATAGAAGAGGTAGGCAGACAACTAGCACATTTTAATAATCCCTCTTTTCTCTTCAGAATGTGACTTTCCGCAGAATAGTTTCTGCTTTTCTATATGTGCATGCATGCCAGTTGCATGTGATGTGTGTACCCAATATTTAGCAGATGGGAGCTGTGTGTGCCTAAATAAGCACTACAATTTGAGTATTACTAAAAGACAAGGTATAACTAAAAGCTAATAAGAAAAATTACTTTGGAAAGAAGTAGTAGAGAAAAAAAGAGAAAAATCTTCAAGAAAATGGAGATTCACAGAACTAAAAAGCTGCTGAAATCAAGGAAATTCACAAATGAATGCATCATGGCAAATTAGACATGATGCAAAAATCTTCAGCCAGCATAAGTATTCATGTGCAATGCATTTTAGTTGAATGGATTCATTGATTCCTTTGTGCATTTATTTCTCTCCTGTAGTCAATGAAAATTATACCCAGGAGAAATTAAACACTAGTATGTCTACATTAAGGTCATGCAGGCCAAAATATGATCTCTGTAAACCAGGATTATGTCTACTTAAAAGATGAACATCAAGAGTTTCCTAACCCTTCTGCAGAATTGTTTGTTATACAAACCTATCTGCTTTACTAAGCTAGGAGACTAAATAGTCAAACACCAGCTTGGGGCCAGTCAAAGATCTGTCATGGAGATGTAATTTTTTTTTCTCTGGGCCAATTAAAAATATCCTGGGATATCATTTCACCTGTCCATGACTCCATACAGACACACACATGCCTTAGATGGTGGCTCTGTGCTGAAAATCAATGTGCACGTAACGGCATACAATTTAGGTTCTTTACAGCTCTTCATCAGATTTTGTATTTATGATCCAAGCGATGTGCCACACATTTTCAGTAGTTTTTGTTGCAGGCATCAGAAGTTATTTACTAATAACAGTCACTAATACAGTGAATGGAAGAACTATTTATATTCTCTGTGCTACAGCGGTTGAGAACCACTGAAAGAGCTTTTTGGTAAGACTGTCCAGAAGAAGTTCTCTTTACCCTGAATCAACAAAATGAAACATTAAGGCATCTAAAAGGAATTAATAATCATGATTTGGAGTAAAGCCCCTTGGGAAGCATTAGGAAGTACAACCCCGCTTTCTGCCTGTTTTATATGGTGTGACTTGTACTCAATGACAAATATGACTGGGGCAACCAGTGAACATATTTATGAATGAGGAAGAAAGAGGAAACATGTGTTGAGGTTGTGGGAAAGATCTCCATCTGTGTTGTTTTAAAAAGTACCAGAGCTAAGTGAGATCGCTGGTTGCGTGCTGCGTGAGGGCTTCTCAGTGTGTGCAGAGGAACCCTTTCAAGCATGAAAAAGCAGCCAGGAAATGCTGGCCTTGATGGAATAACTCACCACTCCAATATTAAACACGTGTGAATTATTTAGCCAGTCCCTTATACAGATTTTCAGTTGAGGGGAAAACAATGAAAAATCACCAGCAACTAGTTAATCACCATTAAAAACATCTATATGTAATCCTAATAACTGAATGTAATTAAAGAAAAAGAATATTCTTTGCTTTATCTAACACTTTACTCCATGTGTGTTGGTGCTACTAGCAATGGTGTCATCGTGTCTCTCTAAATATTTCCATAGTAAAGCAAATTTGACTAATAGAGCTACAACTCAAGCCTAAGATAATCTCCTTAGGCTAAGTGCAGATACAGAACCTTATCCACATTGCACGGGAGAAAAGTAAATACACAACAAAGTTTTCAGACTTTATCCTTTGCTTTAAAAGCCACCATGTGATGCACAGATACAGATGAACTTTCTTTAGTCCAACAATTCATGTTGTGGATGGAGAGAGAGCTCGGAGGCCCACTGCTTTCCTGTCTTGTCCCCGCCCTGCCCAGGGAGAAGATGGGCAAGAAAAGGGCACAGCCTTCAGCAGGGAAGAGGGCAAGGGATGCCCTCAAAGCAATGATATGTTCAGGCACAAAGACGTGGTCAACAGATGCCCTGGCAGAAAGACCATAAACCATGTGGAGGGAAATGAGCAGAAGATGTTCAGTGTGATTTTTACTCTGATTATCAGTTGTTTCTTTCTGCCCCTGTCTATGCTAGACCCTGTAGAGAGTTAACAAATGTCTACCAAAGGAATTGTAACTATTTAGTATGATAAATTCTGTAAGTCTTTGTATATACCAAATATATACATATTTACATCAAAAATTCCAGGGCTAGAAATTCATTTCCCTCATACATACTCTAGCTATCCGTATAAAATGCTGGGTCTCACATCCCACCCACTCTGCTTCCCACCCTCCCCCCTTCTTTTATCTAGGACATCATAACAATTTCCTTTGCCTAATAATTTAATCGCCTGTACAAAGTCACTGCTAATAATGTTTCCTAATACCTGATTCCTTTTCAGTTCAGTCCTTGCATGACCATTTTCATCGATCTTAGTACTGCTGAAGCAGTTTCGGGCTGCAATTGCATTGCCTTGTGTCTTTAAAGGCCTCAGAAGATACGGATGTACTAAACTCCATCAATCTCCCTCCTTGAATCACTCCCTGTCAAACTTTTTAGGTTTGTGTTTGTGCTGCTTTGAGTTTTACCACACATCTTTTAAAAGAGAGACAAGAACAACTACCACCAAGGAGGAGGTCAGAACTGCATGATCTGGTTTGCATGTTGATCCCAACGGGCTGCATTAAAAGGGGATGGGTGTTTCCCTTACTTTGTCATAGTGACAACTTGCTCTTAATTGTACAGAAGAGTGTTCCTTTCTTTTTCTAAGACCCTAACACCATCAGTTTATACCTAATGTACTGCTGCCAGTATTATTTGCAGTAACACCATAACATCCACTAACTGTTTTACAGGCTAATATGACCAGAAGCAACCGCTTGTTATAAATTACTCCTAAAAGTTATCACCCAAAACATTAACTTCAGGAGAAATTAATGCATTTCTCTACATTAAAGACTAAAAAATAGCAGTCTTGTCTATCATTTCTTTGTGCTGCTTTCAGCTGGAAGTGCTGTGGAAAGTTTGGTTGCCCAAGTGTGCAAGGCACTGTTTAATATATCTGCCAATAGAATCACACAAGTCCACAACTTCAGACCTCCCTTCAGGCTTCTGAGGCATGAGGTGAAGAACCTGGCAAAGAAATGCTTCTGCAGTGATCAAAGCAAACTGCATACCAACTTGTGAACATCATAATATAATTATAAATATAAACCCCATTGTTACTAAAAATAAGTAACAAAAATATAGATATAAGATTAAATAAGAAAAAGAAAGGATGTGTTGGGTTTTAGGTTATTTTTTGTTCCTATCTCTCTAATTTCATAGTATTTATTGAAATTGGGGTATGTCTATGTGTGTATACCTACATTCGGAGTGACTTCTTAGTCCTTTGTAGCAGTAGCACTAGGTTGAGGTTGCAGCAGTACCCACAGAGGAGAGGCCCTAAGAATGCAGTGACTTCATGGGTTGTTGGGTGTTTTTCATTTCCAGCATCTGCTCCAGGCATAAACAGAACATGGAGCAAAAAGGGAGCTGATGCAGCCATGTAGGTGAGAAGAGCTGACCATGGCTGCTCTGGAGTCAGTGACAATCACCACAATTATACTGCTGTGAGGTGGGACTTGGACAAACTATGATGGGTCTTCAAAACTGAGTTGGAGAGGCAGGCATTTGATGGGAAGGGGAGAGCATTGCATCAGGTAACATTGATGGACCGTGGGGGATGGATCAGGGGAGTCTTTGTGAGATAAATTCTCCATCCACAGCAGTGGAAACCCCTCTCGGATGGTTAAACAAGTTTCTCCACATCCTCTATTGTTATTCTGTGTGATTTTAATCACTCCTGTATTTATTTTCCACTTAGTGTGTTGAATCGCACACCATAGCCCAGTTCACAGCCACAACACAAAGACAGCACATCTGCTTTGCAGACCACTCACTGGAACAGCACACATCATGAGCTGATGAGCAGCTCTTGACTCATTCCTTAATGTCCCAGGGAACTCAGGCTTTAGGAGGGAGGAGGAGTTGCTGCAAAAGGAGGTCTTCTGTACACCAACTCTAATTACCCTGAAAGAGCACAGCAGCTGTCTGCAGAGTTAACACGGACAAGAAGGTCCACACTAGGAGGGTCACTTCTTCAGGGAGCAACCTAAAACACCAGACCTGAACCCAGGCCATCTCTGCTCTTCCCTAAATCAACACAAATCCACAGAAATCTGCACAAAGGGGGTGACACCAAAAACCAGTTGGATAATGGGAAACCATACATCTTTGCTAGCTCAACTTTGGAACTTCTTTTATTTAGGCTTTGCATTCTTTCTTACCAGCCCCATTATACTTGTAACAGGTACACTGATTCAATTCTTTATTGGAGAATAAACAAATACATCCAGACTATTAAGTTGAATTAGGGTTTAAGAGCAGGAGGCCAAAAAAGGAGGAAAGCCTCTTAGTATCTCCATTTTCCACAAGTGGATTAACAAGAACTGAAGTGATCACTACTTTTTCTGTCCAGACTGTAACAAAATGCCGATGTGTTTGTCCAAGTGTGAGTCTCAGCCTTTGTCAAGTACCTCTAGAGCTACATCTAATGTAGCAATTATAAAAAGTGGTCTGCAAACTGTTGAGGTTGCAGGTCATACCAAACAGGGAAGAAATGGAAAATGTCAACTAATTTCAAGGATGTGTTCAGTTCCTGTATTTGTCTGGTATGAAAAATAATTAACAGACTTCTAAAGTAGTATCTCCTCTTGAAAGCATTACAACCATCAGCAATTGTTGAAGAGCTCTTGGTATGACTTCAAATGTCCAGCCAGGGCAAAGTTTTACTTGAGACTAAGGTAGCAATTCAAAATATGGCATACTAAATTCACAGTAGCCATCAGTATTCCAGCGTAATTTCTAACTGTTCTATTCTTTCAGCACTGAAAAGATTATATGCTGCAACTATCCATGAAATTTAAGCTCCCTACAAAATGCAGTGTTATTAGAAAAATGAGCCTGAGGTATTCCAATGCAATTACACAAGGAATAGCTCAGTGCTGAAAAATTGTAATGTATCAGAAAATGAGCAAGGAAAGAAAAAATACTGGATTGTCAGTTGCAGCAGGCTGAGATCTCTTTTCCTTATGGACCAGATACTTTTATCTTTGCTCAGACAATGAAGCACTTTATCCATTGACTTTACTGGAATGATTAAAGGACCAAGGTACCATTTGACTGGAGAAATGGTGTCGGAACTGTATGCTCTGGGAAGCAAAACCCATTAAAATAACATGAAATTCAGCCGTGGTACAGGATGAACCGCTTCACAGGATGAATGAAATCATTATGCAACAGCTAAGCATTGTTACTTCCAAGTTCTTCACCAAGTGTCTCAGAAGCAGCGTGTTAATACTCCCCAAACTTCTTCCCTCCGCAAAGATGTCAGACACTCAGATCTTTTGCCTGTCTTTAAAAGATCTACATGACAAGGTAGTGTTAGCCACTGTCACACAGAAGTATTATGAATAAACCCTTAAGAGTAGAGTAGAAATATACCCTTCTGGCTTCAGTATGCCTAAATCTAAATGCACCATTATAAGCAAATGAAATATTTTCATAGCTCTTATATCTTTTCCTTCCAAAATGTCTCTAGGAACCATTTAATAGTAGGGATCTGAAACTTAGTACTACTGTTAAGTATTTAGGGGCTCTAGTGACAAGGCCAGTGTTTACACAGAAGAATCCTTGAGCCCTTATGTATCATGCAAGATGTCTTTGAAAACCTGCAAAAGCTGAGGTATATGCTTAATTTTGCTATTAGGAGTCTACCTGCTGGTAGCAAAGTTAAGCACATAGATTAATATCTGAAGGATCAATTAATACCTGAAGGATCAAGGCTGATAGCCTTGGTTCCCTGCAGTTAGGTACAAAACACTAATAAATTCAAAGACGTCAAAATCCTTTCTTAAAATACCTTTACATTTACAAATAGAATGATGGAAAATTGGAAATGGGAAGGACCTGATCCATCTCCTGATCACATCACTCCTCAACACCTTCCTCAGACAACAAAGCTTCCACTACCTGATCTCCCCTGCTTACAACATCCGTTATTTAAAAATATGTTTTTTAATGTCTCACCTGAGTGATTCTGCAATTTTCAGACATTATCCCTTGTTTTATCCACCCTGGGCATTAAGAACAGGCTATTACTTTTTGCAACAGCTTTTATGATTTGAAGACTTACTGTATCTGATCAGACTTCCTCCTTAGGCTGAAGAAACCCACTCTTGTCAAACTGACAGCAATATTTAATTATAAGGAATGTTTTTTTCTGCCTTTCTCCTCCCCTTTTTTCTGCACAACACAGCTTTTCTTATTCCAGCTATTGTACCAACCTTACCAACCTTTTTGTTTTTTCTCTCCTCTTGCCTATCTTTTTTTGCTTTTACCTCCTCTTTCAGTGAAATTAATTAATAGTGATGAAGAAAAAACACATGAAATCCAAAAGTCAAAAACCTAAAAAGAAAAGATTGAAAACTTCTGCCAAAAATAATTCCTTTTTTTCCCCCTTTGAAAATGTGAAACTACAATTATTTTCAAATATTGTGGAAAAAAACCAGTAGCTGTTTCCTGCCATCTTAACATACTAGTTGGACATACACAGCAACATCTTAAAAGATTGTTATGAATGTGCTACTATTTCTACTCAGTGCAAAAATAAGAGAGGGGATACAGCTACAATTATGATGACACATTTGTAATTATGAAAAGAAAATTGTGTAAGTGTAGGCAGCTTCCATTACTTGAGCAAGTTGAGATGAATGAAAGCACTGATGAAATAATCTTGACTATTATATATGTGTAAAAATGAAATCAGGAGAATGAGAATCTCTGTTTGCTCAGTGCTGCTCAGATGTTCCTGTGCCACTTTAAAATATTCTGGCCTGACTATGTTTGTCATACCTGAGTGGGAACATGCAGCAAAATACAGGGACTGACTGGAGAATCTGCATATTGAAATTCAGTGGCCCAATAGGGCAAGCAAGTGTATCACATAATCCCATTTACAGGCTGAAAACTCCTATCTTAAAAGTTGTGGGGTGTTTTTAGCTACTTCTACAGAGAAGCTCATAATGAACCTCCCTCTTCCTATGTTAACAACCTGATTTCTAAATTTATTAAGATTTCAGGTCTAAATGTCTTCATAGCCATATGTACCATATGTTTTCATGACAACACTGTCCTTTGTGGTGGTTTGGCCCAGGCTGGAGGCCAGACACCCACCAAAGTCACTCTATCACTCTCGTTTTCATCTGGACAAGGGAGAAAATAGATATTGAGAGGCTTAGGAGTCGAGATAAGGACAGGGAGAGATCATTCTGCTATTGGCATCATGGGCAAAACAGACTCAGCACAGAATAAAGGAATGAAAACTCTAATTTATGACACTACACCGCACACCCAGTGAAACCAGAGTTGGGTAATGAGAAGTGTGACCAGATCTTAAAGCACCTTCCCCCACTCCTCCCTTCTTAGCAGACTTCACTTTACTCATGATTTCGCTCCCTTCTTCCCCCGGCATTGTGGCATGGGGAGGGGCAGGGACTGGGGAATGGGGGTTTCAGTCAGTTCCTCATGAGTTAGTTTCCTTCTTGGCCGGGAGGGGGGGGGCATTCCTCACACCCTTCCCCTACTCCAGCATGGAGTCCCACCCATGGAACCCAGTCCTTCATGAGCTTCTCCAGCGTGAGTCCTTGCCATGCAAACCCCAATATCTTTCATTTAAATTGTTCTTTTTCATCATTTGTATACTCCCAACCCAATGCTCCCACACAACACTTTTCAGTGCCTAACAAGCCAAATCTTTAAGTTTCAGCTTACATTTTGGGCTTTTTATACCCCCCGATGGATAATCATTAAGTAGCCTTTTTTTTTGCATCTTTGGGGTAAAGCACACATTCATGCTGGGGAGAAGAAAATCAAACCCAGCAGGGACTGTCCCTTCTCTTCAGCTACCAGCTCATGTGCTGAGCTGTAACTGCAGTGTGCCCTTGCAGTATCTGCTCACACAAATGATGGTGAAATGAAATAAACACATTATAATGAATAAGCCATCACTGGTCACTAAATGGCCACTTGTATGCATTTATAGGCTACATCTCCTCTGGGCTTTCACTTTGCCAACTAGACAAGTGTTGTAGTTTTGCATGGCTGGGTTCTGGTGGAGGAGGGGAGCTGCAGGGGTGGCTTCTGCAAGAAGCAGCCAGAAGCTCTCTGCAGGCACCACAGAGCAAACACCGGTCTTGAGCCAGCTCTGCACCCCACAGAGCTGGCTCAAGACTGGAGTCGTTGCTGACCAAGGCCGAGCCCATCAGTGATGGTCACAGCTCCTCTGGGAATCACATTTAAGAGGAAAAAAAATGCCAGCAGCCGCTTTTTACCTCCATAGAAGGGAGTGAGAAGATGTGAGAAACTGTGCAGACACCAAGGTCAGTGAAGAAGCAGAGGTAGGAGGCACTGCAGGTGCTGGAGAGAGAGATTGCCCTTCAGCCCATGGAGAAGACCATGATGGAGCATGTTGGACCTCTGCAGCCCATGGAAGATGATGGGGACTGGAGACTCCACCTGCAGAGCATGGAGAGGCCCCATGCTGGAGCAGGTGGAGAGATATGAAAGACACTGTGACCTGCAGTGGAGCAAGCTCCTGGGAGGACCTACAGCCCATGGAGAGAGAGAGAGAGGCCCATGCCAGAGCAAGTTTGCTGGGCAGCTTGTGACTCCATGGAGGACCAGGCTGGAGCTGTCTGAGCCTGAGAGACTGAGGGACATTTCTATGTTTTATGACTGCACCCCATGGAAGTGACCCATGCTGGGGCAGCTGGTAAAGAGCTAAAGTCCCATAGGAAAGGACTCACATTGGAGAAGTTCATGGAGGACTGTCTCCCATGGGTGGGACCCTGCACTGGAGCAGGGGACAGGTGTGAGGAATGCCACACCCCAGCTAAGAAGGAAAAATAAACTTGTGAGGAACTGACTGAAACCCCCATCCCCCCATTCCCTGCCACTCCCCGTGCCACAATGTGGGGGAAGAAGGGAGCGAAATCATGACTAAAGTGAAGTCTGCTAAGAAGGGAAGGGTGGGGAGGGGTGCGGAGGGGTGCAGAGGAGTGGGAGAAGTGATAGAGCGACTTCATTGGGCATCTGGCCTCTAGCCAGGATCAAACCACCACAAAAGAAGGAAGTTTCACTTTGCTTGCTGTAGTGGGCTCTTCTCATAACCACATTGGCAGGACTTTCTGCCAGTGTCCTGCATGAAAGTAATGTCTTTTGATTAAGATGTGACTAGAAGAGTTCTCACCAAAGTCTTAGAGACCGAGTACTTTCTGGTATTCCTTCTGATATTTTCAGGGCCGCATGCCTTTCACTATATTAATAGTCACAGGGTATCCGATGCAACCAGATCTTCCCATTGAGATTTGTTTGGCTGATAACCTCTTAACTTGTAGTAAAAATTTCCTCTTACTAGTTTCTGAGCGCAGGAACTATATTTTTCTACCATTGAATTTCACTCCACTTCTGTTACTAGAGTCCTCAAGGTCATTTGACCCTTTTTGTATGATAACAAAATCTCTTCTTTATTGATGCAGCTTTCACACTTGAGATTGTCAGCAAATTTCATTAGCACAGTCCTACCAAGGTCAGAAATTAAAATACTAAATAAGATTAGCCCCCGAATCAGTTTTGGAGGGACTCTATTAATACCTTCACCTTAGCTTCTCAGTAGCACTTGATCTTGTCTTTCCTCTGGCCAGTTTCTCACTCGAAATGTAATTCCTGTGGCAATCCCACTTTCTTCAAGTAAAGCAGCACTTTTCTTAGTGATATTGTATTAGCTATTTACTGTGGTTCAGGGAGCTGGCATCTCCTGCGCCCACCGACCCTGTTGTCTTGCCAAAGAATCAACTGACCCCTTTGAAAGGAAGCACTAGGAACCAGAGCCTGATTCTCCTGGACACCCAACTGTACTCCTGTCCCATGAAACACACAGAAAAATATCACCCTGTCTTAGTCAATGTGGAAGCAAGAGGAATAATTTCCCAAGGAAAACAATCAGTGCAATGTCCCTAGCAGATAGCTGTATCTCATCCTGCTCCCATCACAAAGATGTGTGAAGGAAGAGCTGCTGTTTGTTTGGGAGACAGGGCCTTGATCAGGAGATGGGAATATAACTCCTACTCCTTGCTTGCTGTGCCTAAATGACTTACTCAGACATGTTTTTCTGCCCACCTTATAAAAGACCCTGATCCTTTGATTCCTCCCTTTTTCTTCTTGCCAGTAAGACAGATCGCTCTGCCATCACACACATGCTCACTCATCCTGGTTCTTTCATCTTTAATTCATGATATTATTTTTTTTCTGACAGAGAAGATTTATTCAAACAAGAATCATTTAAGTACCAGCTGATAGGCTGCTTTATACAAGGAGCCAGACCAGAGGATCACAACTGTCCTTACATGCTAGCATTAACTCAACCTAAATGATGCCTTGTGAGAAAGCCTGGAGTGCCTTCACCTCTTATATTATGCACTAAAGACCATATGGAAACTCATTTAAAAGGAATGAAGTGCACTGACCTTCTGTCTTATTGCAATGCTTCCAAAGATCATCAAAAGCCAGTACAAAGCCATCATGACAGATATATGGAGCATGGTGTATTCTTTTATTGTTACCAACTGAAAGCAATTTTTATCAGTTACACACACATCAAGCACAGATTACACTCTGGCTACAAGTTATTGCTGTGGTTATTGTTATTGTCAGTATTTTGCTGTGTTGGAGCTGACAATATTTTTGATCAGAAATAAATGTTTTCATTTGAGCATTGTGGGATAACAAACACAGTTAGTCCGTACAAGCAATTGAAGGAATTAAGCCTGCATTCTGTAGAATTGCCCATTAATACCATTTATTAAAATTTTATTCCTTTCCATGTGAAAGATGCAGACAGACACCAACCCTGATGACACTGTACAGTGACTGCAAGGCATGCCACAACAGCACAAAGGCATTGAACAATTTGCACTGTGAGAGCCAATAACCAGAGTATGGACTGAGAAAAACACAGAGGATGATATGCATCTACAAGAATAAACTTTAATGGACATTTTTGAGGGCCCAAGAATTTATTATTTTAAATAATAGCTTTTAAGATGTAAACTTAGTTTCACAAAACATTCAGTAGTTCATTTACTTGAAAAGACAACAGAAAATCCTCTGAAATACATGTAACATCTTACTGATGTGAGAGAAGGGGAAAGAGAGAATGGGAAGAGGTTTATGAGTGACTTGGATCACGCACTGGAATTTTTAGAGTATTTTGGATTCTTTGTTTGAAGCAGATATCAAATTATTTCCTCAAGGCTGAATTAATTTAATGGCAAGGGAGTCCAAAAAATGCCAAATTATGCATTTCTAAACAACTCTGAGTATTTATGCATCACCAAATAGTATACAGGTTTGATTTAACTTTTGCTAGTACAGTCAAGATTTAGCATCAAGCCCAGAATTCATCCTTTGCCTCCTCAGTTTAAAATATTTAATGCTTCCTAATCCAACATCGAGAGTTGGGAGACAAAAATAAATGGAGCGCACTACTTGCTGCTCTATTTTTGATAGCTCACTGATTTTTTTGAACACTACTGCTTAAAGCATGTGAAGGATTTCTCAAGGGTAGAAATACGCAAACTACAATGAGGCCCTTCTCTTTTTATCATCAGTAAACTGATTTCCAATAATCTCAGAGGTAAAGAACATGGAGGAGAGGCATGAACCCCAACATGCTGTATGGGAAAAACCAAATGCGTTATGCAAAGTAAACGGTGCATGTCTCTCATGTGATTAAAAGAATGCAGGAAAACATCTGGACTCAGTGAAGCTCATCTTCCAAAAATGGAGACAATGAAGTGACTACTGGGGAACAAAACAAAGAAAACAAAGACGTGTGTGCCCAGATTTCCTTCAAAAGTAACAAATGCTACAGTGACAGCAAGTGCAACGACAGCAGCAATGCCTGCCAGCTCTACAGCACAGACCTGCGCCAGGAGACGAGTGCCTGCAAACAAAAGCCGTAACACTACGCATGGAAGTGGCTTGATGGAGGAGAGCTCATTTCAATAATGCTCCAGTTAAGCTCCCATGTTCTACCTCCAGGCTCTTGTGGATGGATATATGTCTGTGCTGCAGCTGGGAGATGCATCTGATCTGCATGTCCAAGAGAGATTTAATCTAATAGCAGTGCGGATGTGATTATTATCCAGCTAGCTTGAGCATATCAATCTGTGTGACAGCCACTATCCGACAATAGTATTGCTGGAATCACACGCAAGTAGTGTGACCTTCTTAAAAGAAAGTCCCAATGTCCTTGACCAGCAAAATAGACATGAGCTAAAGTGGAAGTTTTACATTACAGGGTGGGATTCAGCTCCAGATGAGACAGCTCCACATAGGTATGGCAATGCAAGTGTCTCTGTGATAGCTGGGTATGCTCCCAGTATGTCGTTGACAACCTAGACAACACGAGTGGAGGCATTTAGTAGGCTATCCATCCCAGTCTCAGAGACAGCTACAGATGGTCAGCTGAACAGCTTTCAGGACTGAGAGGGTGGTTGGACACTGGAACAGGTTCCCCAGGCGCTGAGTTTGACTGAGGTCAAGAAGCATCTGGATGATGCCCACAGTCCCATGCTCTGACTTGTCTCGCCCTGTGTGGAGCCAGGAGTTGGACTCCATGATCCTTAAGGGTCCCTTCCAACTCAGGAGATTCTATGATTCTATGGCTATCCCCAGTTTGCTGTCTGTACCACCTGTTTTAGCTGGTTGGAGGAGACACCTTCTGATTACTGTGCATTCTATATCAGAAAGAGTTTACTTTTGTTCTGATCCTCTGAATGTTGTTGTCTTGCACCATGGTTTGGGAGAGCAGTATCTGGAGTTGGAGCTCTCCCAAAGATGGCCAGACTTCATTCTGCCCTGACCTGTTCTGTAAATAGATGTCGAATCTCCATAAATCTGAACTAAATCACTGTCCTGACTGCATGAGGGGCATACCAATATACGTTGGTGGGTGAGATCTTATACTTCAAAGAAACAAGGAGAGAGCTCCAGGAGTAGTCCAGATAAAAGAGGTAACAATCTTTTCCTAAAAGTCCTCTCACCACCATGGGATAGACCCAACTTAGGGGCCATACCTAAGCAGTGTCTTTAGTGAAATAAAAGAAGACCAAGAACCACACCCAAGCATGGGGTCCTGATTGTCCTTAATGATTAGCTCAATTACTAGCTGTGGTTTCTGTCTATTCCATTGTGTTCTCTTCAACATGGACCTGCTACAGACACTGCTGTTCCCCAGCAGTACATTACCAAATCAAACTACTTGACTTCTGAGACAGGAATCGGACCCTACAGACGTGTCAAACTTCAAGACCCCTGCAGCTCACTAAATCTACAGCCAGAGATCCCAGTTACCCAGCAACCAAACACCAGGGCCTCGGTTACAAGACTCCCACCTGAACAGCTCATGAGCCCCATGCATTTAAGAGCTAGTTGTAAGCCACG
The DNA here is from genome assembly GCA_013400835.1 of Zapornia atra. Taxonomy (NCBI): domain Eukaryota; kingdom Metazoa; phylum Chordata; class Aves; order Gruiformes; family Rallidae; genus Zapornia; species Zapornia atra. The sequence continues at coordinate 114,533 of VZTU01002297.1, read as the reverse complement.
GTCTACATGGTGCTGTTGCATCTGTGAAAGGGTTTGCTTTTAAGATGAAGTGATTGTTGCTTAAGCATGTTCAAATGCTGCATCATCCCTTCATTCATTGTAGTATATTATGTTTTCTCTCTCCACTGAAGAAGTACACAGGGTGCCACTCCGAACTGTAAATTCTCCCATGAAAAGAGAAAGAAACACATTACCTATACTGTGATCTATCACCCAACCTGCTTGTCTTTCTTACTTTCAGAGCCGTGCTAAAGAATTGCTAAGACAAAGCAAGAACAATATATCTGTCAATGACATTTTGAGTTAAATCATCAAGGACACAGAGAATGATTAAGGCTGAGTAAACACTAAAAAGCTTTTGGAGTTAAAAATTTTCTATCTCACTACACCTTACAAGCACACAGCCATAGAGTCTCAGCTACGACAGAGGTGGAAATGTTCCTAAATCTGATTTTATTAGGAAAGCACACTACTTATTCATTTGCACAGAAACTAACAGGTATAAAATCAAAAGAGAGGCAAAGTGACAGATGCCAAGGGTAACTGATAGAATAGCTCTGCAGGTATGAGTGTGTAGTTGCCTAATGTCACCTCTGGTAGTGTCTCTGAAGGGTAAGAGAAGAAACTCTCAGAACAATCTCTGCAGATTTCCACTGGAATTTACAGCTGTGTTAATAAAATATCCTGGATCAACAGCATCAACTGTGTCAGACAACTGTAAAATTATCATCACAGACACTTGAACTTCATTTTTCGCTAGCAATCCATCAGCTAATGCAATCAGTGTAGTTTTATTTCTTTGATCTGACTTTGAACTGCATAGCTCCAACACTTGTTTTTTTGCTTTAAGCAGAAGCTGGAGCTCAAGATGGGAAAACTCAGTATTTAGGATAGTGTTTGTCTCCACCACAGCAGAAAGATCAGTCAGATGTGAGAGATTTTTATCCCCAGAGGAGCACAGCAATTATTCACAGTCAGAAGCTAGTGTAAGCAGTGAGAACAGCCTCCCTGGACAATACTGTGAGAAAAAGTGAAGAATCCTTCCCCTTCTTTCTGTGCAGTTCAAGATCTTCTCATTAAAACATTCATGTTTTCTCATTTAAAGCAAAGATACACCACTAATTTCACTTTGTAGATGAGAAACTGGAGCACAGAAAGTTTATTTTTGCCTCCTTACAAAATGAACCACCAAGTGCCTTGATTCCCAACGCATTTGCTACCCTGTATGCATCACTGTTCCTACATTTTCACAAGAGAGGCAATAGTCTTCCTACGCCAGCAGGAGGAAGGTCTCAATATCTGTTTAACTGCTGGTCAGATGCAAAGGGCAAGTTTAAAATTAGCTAATACTGATGATGACAATAAATAAGGGGGAAAATGAAAGGGTTGAACTGAAAATATGATGTTTGTCCTATCAGTACATTGCCAGCAGAATATATCTTTTATTAAGACAGTTATACAGGACTGTGGTACTGCTTAATCAGGCACTAATACTTGCCTTTAGGATTTGAGAGTTAAAATAATAATAATAATAACAACAACAACAATAATAATAATAATAATAATGTGCTAATTAACTTCACACAATCACTCTTCTACACAAGTTTTAAGTTGGACTCACTTGCAGGATCTCTTTATGCAAATCTGAAACTTATGAAGAGCACTCATCCAAACACCTGTAAGCTCATTTAACTAAATAAAACTTCCTATTGTCACTGTCTTATCTTTGGAATTTATGGTTGTGCATATTAAAAAAAATACAAGAAATGATGTTACTAAATTTAATGTAACTGGGAGAAGGAGAGATAAAAATAACTATTCACAGATGTTCTCAAATAGCAGACATAAGAGTGATTCTGGCTTTCAGTTAGCTTCTGTTAGCTACTGACTCCAAAAACTAATAGAAAGCTGTACACATCAGCAACATTTTCCAAGCCCCAGCAATATTTCATAAGGATCCTTCTCACAGTACTTCAATGCTAAAAGAAATCGTTGTCCACAGCTCTAACAAAGGAGCAGATAATGAGAGGCTGTAGTCAGCTGTGGCTCCTTCTTAGAAGAGGGGGTAGAAAGCTTCAGTGAGGCCATGTTAAATGTGCTCTGAGCCACAGACTTTCACCACTTCCTTCATAGCCAGTTACATTGCTGTATGTGTGTCACTCTTGGAGATTTTATATCCTCTGACTACCACCTATTTTTTCTTTCTATAATGTTGCTTACATTCCTTAGAGAAATTACATGTGTCTTTGTGCTGTCCAGGCACAATACTCTGTTCTTTTTTCTCATACTTAAGGGGAATTATTATTGTCTTCATGTACTTTGATGTTGTTTTCACATCATCCAACCACAAACATTTAGTTTAACCCCCTGATATACTGCAAACTCATCTTCCCAGACCTAATATTTTTCTGTGTGTTCCTCTGAATTAACAGCTGGTGAGGGCTGGAGGAAGCTTGCACAAGGGCTGCCCTTCTCCTCTTGGGCGCTGTCTTCAGGCTGAGGCTCTCGCCCTCAGTCCCCACCTGAGTTACATTACAGTGGCATCACAGCCATGCCCATCCCTGGTCCATGGACGTGGATGGTTCAGACAAGGACCCTGACCAACAGGCTAACTTAGGGCTTCACCCAGACCTGCCTCATGACTATGGGCTTGCCTGCTGGTCACTGAGCTGAGCCTGGGCTTGGGCATGGTTTCCAAACCTGATCCTGACCCTCACTCACCAATGTGCCTTGAGCTCAAACTCATCATCAAAGACTCATTTTCAGATTTTCCTAATTCCATTCACTGCACAGTAGTGAGGGATGCTTGGAAAGATGGATAAGCATTATCAAGCTTGTGGGACCTTGAGCTGCTCCATCTTTATGAAGACAAATGTTTCCAGGTCTAAATACTCCAGCTAAGACCACTATGTACACAAGCTACAGCATCTTTTTCCTTCTTAATATAAAAATTGGTCAATTTAGTTCCAATAGTAGGTGTGATACAACCTACAAAAATAAACCAGGACATACAAATCATTCAGGTTAAAACTACAATTTCCAACAGTTTCTCACTATGATGAGTACAAGGAAATTAAAATCTTCTAGTTTTCTTTCAACATTAATGTCAGGAAGGAAAGAGTTCTTTTGCTATACCTTGCTTTATCAAGAATTTGTCTACAACCACATTTGAAGAGAGTACAATTATACTTCCATATTAACGTCTGCAGTTGAACATACAGAATACCAGGTGATTCTCGTAATCATAATGTTGATTTACAACTGGGAGCATGCAGACACAGAATAATCAGAGAGACTTCAGCAATACCAAGAGTAATGAGAATTACTGTGGTAGAAAAGTGCCTGCAAGTGAATGCACAAAGAAGGTATGGATGGGCAAAAGGGATGTTCAGATCAGAGAAAAATCAGTGGAAAACACCTTGCAGAATTTCCTTATTTCTTCTCATCAATAGATTAAAAAAAAATTAAAGACAGGATGCTAGTTAGTTGCTTGCCTCACAAGGAAAATTAAGTAATTCTTACTTACATATTATTAAAAGAAGAACATAGGCTTGCTAACATTTAAAATAAGATTTATAAAATTTACCGCTCCCAGGCATGGAGACCTCAGGGATATCTGTTTGTTTCTTGCCTTTGTTCATACCTATGTAACACAGGTACATCCACTGGTCTGGTTAATGTGATGTGCTGAGAGCTGGAACTGCAAGGACAGCAGGACAGGAGATGCTTTACTCCATCTCCACCTTCCACAGACAGTGCTTCTCAGATCATCATGTGGCTGCTGGTGTTTTCACCTGCCTCACTTCCAAAAGACAGGGTCCTCTTTTTGGGGTTGCAACAGGTAGAGAGTGTGTAATGGGTCAGGTGGGGGGGGGAAAACCTGAGTAGACTGGATTTGCCTATTAAAGACAATGGGCCTTGTATTATTTTAACTCTTTTCTCTGCAATTTCTCTACTCCTATGAATAGAACAGTACCTCTCAGCTTTATAAAAGCTATTCTGAGCTCAGCTCCCAAGAAGAAGTCTACAGACACAGAATCATAATGACTCAAAAAAAAGTATCAATAAAATAGAGTTGGACTTGATGATCTTAAAGATCTTTTCCAACCTAAACAATTCCATAATTCTATGAAATTCTAGCATGGAGGTCCATACATATGTCCCATTCATTTTTCAACAGCTTGATCCTACTGGCACTACAAGCATGGCTTGGTAAGTGTTTTAATTTGTTTGTTCAGTTATTTGATTTCTAAGACATATTCAGTTCCTGGTATGGGAACAGGTATAATGTCACAGATTTAATTGAAACAAATCCTGACAGTACTAATAAACCATTCTAAAGGATGCCATAATTTATTATAATCAATTAGGCAATTAGAACTTGCTCCAGTCAGAAATGAAAAATTACTTTAAATCTATTAAGACATCAAGACAATGCTAAAATCCCATTGCAATCTGTCCTACTGCACAGAGAAGGCTGGGACACCAGTACCAACCCAAACCAATTTTATAGTTGTTGGGTTTTTTTTTAAAAAATGAGGCTTTCCACAAATACTACAAACAACTGTTTCAGCTGAGAGTTTTTCTTTCTAGTAGCCAGTATAATGCTATGTTTTGGATCTAGGATGAGAATAATTTTGATGACACACTGATGTGTTTGGTTGTTGCTAGGCAGGTGTACTGTTTGCACTAAGTCAGTAACTTTTCAGCTTCTCACTTTGCCAGGTGTACAAGGGAGAATACAGGCAGGACGGTTGACCCAGACTGGCCAAAGGGATATTCCCTAACACATAATATTGAGCTCCAGATAGAACTGGGGAAGCTGGCTGGGAGGTGGTATCAGTGCTTGGAAACTGGGCATCAGGTTGGGGTTTTTTCCTATCTTCATGTGGTAAACAATTGCATTTGTGCATCACTTTTATTATTATTATTATTATTATTATTATTATTATTATTATTATTGCTGTCGTTACTCTTATTGCTGTTGTTATTGTCATCATTGTCCTCCTCTTCCTTTGTTATCCTATAAAACTGTCTTTACCTCACTTTATGAGTTGGGGGATTTTTTCGCATTCTCCTCGCTGTCCCCCTGGGGAGGAGAGGGGAGAAAGCAGTTGTGTGGTCCCTAGCTGGCATTGGTTAAACCATGACACAAGCACTGATCAGCAAACATAAAGTATCCCTTAATTTGCTATTACAGACAGGCTATTACAGATACATTTGCTGGCTACTCTTTCTTTTGCGGGTGCAAAAAGCTTAGGCTACAAGCAAAGCAAGTAGCAATATTTCAGACTATGATTCTTTTTTCATGACTCTGAAGACATTATTTGCCATTACATTTAAATGGTAGCTGTTTGAGCTGCTGTGATTATGAACGGCAGTGAAATGGCATATTCCCAAGCCAGCATGGAATAATTTGTGGCTGAACCTTAAAAATAGCCCAGTAAACAAATTTCAAGAGGTAATTTCCTCAGAGATGAACATACAAATGAAAACATTTTATTACAGTGCTGACTTGCACACGTAACAGCCAAAAAAAAGCCCCAACCTACTTAAGAAGTAGTTGGAACCATCAAGTATTGGTACTCATGTCTTCTTAGGAAGAGAAAGCAGGAGTTGAGAGGCAGTGCTTTCTCCAAATTAATCTTTCTGAGTTGTGAAGTTTTAAAAGATTGCTGGGGGACTGGATGCTTTCTTCTGGCTGAACGCTTCACTCACAAACACCGCACACCCTAGGTAACAGGGTGAGTCAGTTCACTTGCCAACTGAGATCTACAGGACTAAGAAAATACAGAAACTTATCCTAAAGTGGCTTTTTGAAATCTCTGAAATTTGAGTTTAAAGATTTGTTCCTGCTGTGGAAAATCTGATGAACTGCTGCTCTGACAGATCCATCTTCATGATGCCAAGATTTTTTTCTTTCTCACTTTGGAGATCCAAAAGGCTCATTTGATGTCCTTCATAAGACAATGCAAATGTACCCACAACCAAACAGGTCACACCAACAATTTTGCAAGCCAGCCCAGGACAAAACCACCTGTATTCATCTGCCTTTCATGCAACTGGCAACTAGCTCATCCATGTTTCTACAGCTCTTCCACCTAAAATAAATATAATTGCTATAGAAGAAAGAAAATAATTTGATTTTCTAACTCTAATGTACTTGTACAGCTTCTAAAAGAACCACATATGTAGAGAGAAAATCGTATGTTGCTATCATTGGGTATTCTCTGACAGCTATGGCCCAGTTTCCTTTAACAGCACATAAGCTAAATATGCACTCTCCTAATACTCATTAATCACAACACTAAAGAAAGAACTAAATAAATGCTAGGTGACAAGCTGCAAATACACTTCAAGAAGCACAAAGACAGCATTGTAAATGAGAGCATCTTGGACTAATTGGATTTTCAGCAATGCATGGATATGCCCCATTCATTTACAGCAATAATGGTGAAGACCACCAACACTGTGTTTTTGTCTTTTTAATGTTTCTATTGCAAGGTACATATAGGAATCTGTTCTCTGCTTTACAATACCCTTTTTCTCACTCTGCAAGGTAAATTGCAAACACTCATCTAAACATAAAAAAGATCATTGAAGATGTAAATAGCTCAGACAATTAAACATAAATAGAGAAATAGCAGTAAAATTTTGTCAGAATACGTTATCTGTGATAAACCTGGCAGAGTTCTGTGGAGGCACAAAGTTACTCAGCTGCATAGTTGCTTAGTTTTACCCAAGGAGATATTTTACTCATGGGAGATATTACTGGAAGTTTCTAATAGTATGGGAAATGAAAGAGTTTTTTAAAAGAGAAAAGAATTGATAAGGAAGAGTAAATAGTTTTATTGCCAAGCTAAAGACATGTATCTCTGCAAGTCAACAACTTTGTTATAATCTTGATGAGGAAACAGTATCTATGGTGGTGAATTTGCTGAGGACACAGAATTATTTAAGTTATACAAAATAGCTGAGAATGGAGAGGAATTCCAGGAGGATCTAATCAAAGTGGGTGATTGGGCAACATAATGGTAGATAAATTTTAATGAAGGTAGGCACAGGCAACGCTTAGTAGGTCAAACTGTTCATTTCAACTTTACACTTACTGATTAACCAGCCCATCTGGGGGAAATACACTAGCAATGTTGATAATGTTGTCTACCTTCTCAGTGTGATAAGAAAAGGTCAATGGAGAAGCAGCTTTCTGTGTAAGTATTGTTTATTTTTCTCTCCTCTCAGTGTCTGTTGTCAATTTGTTCAGTGCCTGTGATTCATGTGAAAGAGTAGTGCAGCTTTTCAGGAGGAGAACAGAGAAGAATAAGATTCCCAAGAATGTAAAAAATTTTAAGAGACATCCCCTTTTTTCAGCTTTCTAAATTGTGTGGAAGGAACAAGATTGTGGAGAATAAAATGTTAGCTGGTGGCAATTATACAATTTCAAGCTCACGTGAAAGAAAAAAGGCCTTATCAGCAGTGGAGCTAATGGAACCTGATGCCTTGTGTCTTCTGACTGGATCCTCTGGTGTCTAAGAAAGCTAATCTTTTTTATTGATGGTTTCTGCCGATTGGGACACTTCTACTGCTGCTCTCCCATGAGGATTTCCTGCTATTAAAGATGATGATCTCATTTTGTAGGTTTTCCATCAGTAAGCGCATTAGTAAGATGCTGCCTCCCAGTTGAGGACAATTCCTCAAACCCTGTAGCAGTTTATGTCTGACATTTCTGTGGCTCTGATAAAGTTGGTTGGATCTGGTCAAGACCAGTGCCACTGCGTTTACCAATAGAACACACAGGGGCAAGAAGAGACAGACTGCATGGTCAGAGCAGACCCTGAGCAATGGTGGTTCTTCAAGACTCATCCAGAATATGTTGCTCACCAAAATGCTGGTCAGACATGTCAGCAAGCTACAGCCTATTTCTATGGGAAAACTGGCCTCAAGAATCTCCCCAGGGCTGCTTGTAGCAACAAGGCTGACTAAGTTACCTCAACAACAATAGGCAACAATATCAACCTTGCTGGGGCCAGACGTGGGCTGCCATATATCAGGGCATGCACAACTGCTATGGAGTAGGTAGTCCTATAGATAGTCCTACTGGCAGAGGTAAGAGATACTGGAAAACCTACAAGGCGTCATCCTGCTTTCGCTCTCCCAACCTAACAATTTAGTCACTGGTATATTGTTTTCAGCTGTACAAAGCTCATACTTCTGCTTCAGCTGGATACACTGCAGTTCAGGTATGCATGAGTAATCTCCCCTTCAGGAAATGGGAAGGGGTCTTTGGATGTGCAACATTAACTGTAGCACTGGTGATGTGGCAGAAGCCATGCTCTGCTGCTCCCATGCTGCAGAGAACAGCAGCTATGGCAAGTGGCAATGCCTGTGTGTGTCTGCGCTTTGTGTAGAGGAAAACACAGGGTATATGATAAGGCCATCAGTTACTCAGTGGAGAAGGGGAAGAGAGCTGCCCACCAGGAACATCTCAAGAGGTACTATCATCCTAAAGGAAGCAAGGAGCCGTGGCTCTGCCTGCCCCACGAGTGCCCTTTCACTGGGGTGAGATTTGCAGAGTGGAATGAGAGGTGCAGATCTGAATTTGACATCTCCGGTATCCTTCCCTGAAGATTCCCCTCTAAGAACAACCAAGTTTTTATCAGCCCCTGTGGACAAGGGGCCTTGCTGAGGTCCAGAGTGTTATGGTGAAAAGTTCCTCGTTTTTAGAAGTGTATTTAAAAATGTGCATTTCCTCCAAACTTCCCTGGTGATTTTACATGGCTTTGTGGGTATTGGTTAGGCTGGAGCTCCCAGTGTGCTGAAGAAAGTTGCTGCTCTGGCTACCTTGTAGCATGAAAGAAAAGACCCAGGAAGAAATAAAATAAGGGAGTACAAGAAAAGATATGTTATCAAATATTAACTAATTGTATCAGCCAGAGCTTGGGGACATCAAAAAGGAGAAAGAAAAAAGAAAAAAATCAGTTTGAATATGGAATCACTGAGACCTGGACCAATGGAAGTGCTATAGGATAAAGATGTTACCCAGCCCAGCATGTGATATAGTCCTGCACAAAACCCAAACCACGGTAACAATGTAACATCCTGTAGTTCTTTCTCAGGTAGAGCCTCAAGCCAACTCCAACAGCAAGATTAACCTGAGAATACTGTTTGATTCGCTCTTGCCCCAGGATATACATCTTATAGAAGCTTTGTGGAGCAGGAAGCTGTAATCACTATAATTATGCTTTTATATTGAAAAGGTATGAATCGGCAATTATATGATCAGGATTTGCTTTGCTTAGAGAACACAGTAGCTCCATAGTAGAGCAACCTACACCTGAAGGTACTCGTGAAAAGAGGGTTACACAAGGGGGGAAAGTGCAATTGCACAACCAATAAGAGCTGGAAGAAAAGATATTGGAGGGAAATAGTAAGGCTTTCAAAAACATCTATTTCTTATTAAATATCGCATTACTTACATTTCCTCAGCTGAATTCTCTCGCTGTCTGTGTAAACATTTTCAGCCATTAACGGAAGTAAAGACACAACATGAAATATGACAAATATGAGGATCTCAAGGATTTCATGCATAAAAAATCCATCCCCAGAAGCAGCAGCTATCATTATTTTTGTCCCTTATTTACTGTTTTCTAACTCAAAAATACCATGCTGCTATCTTGGCCCCTCCAAACTCTGTGTTCCCATTTTCAATCTTGCAGCTAGGAAGTAACCTGCTTAGCAACCAGCCCAAACATATTGCACCAGAAGAAAAGAAAGGTTACTTGACAAGCAAACTTGGCTAGAAGCCAGCCAAGAGACCCAAAGGTTCCTCAGTCAAATGCCTGTGTTTTCTGAATAAACTATAAATTAATAAGAGGAACAGCAGGGACAGACTAAGTCAACAGTGATTTCAGGGCATGCCCGTGCAGGTGAGCCATTGCCTGTGTGTGCTGTTAGTATGGCACATAGACAGAATAAACAAGAAGTAGTTGCTTCCTCGTGCAAATTTCCCACCGTGTAATCTATGTAACTGAAACAAATAGCTTGGCCTCCTGGTCACCCCAAGGCCACTGCAACACTTCCCTGGGAAGTGCAAGGGTTGATGCCAAGCCCCCTCACCATGAAGGTACCAGGTTGCACTGGCATGACCAGATGCACATGGCACATGTGAAAAAGATTAATAATTTATGATTTTAAAAAACATTCCCATAGCTATGTGAGCAGTAGACTACCATTGTGTTCAGGGTGCTTGGAATAAGAATGATGCAATAGAAACGAAGGACCAGATTTAGGTATCTTTTAGAAAGCCAGACAGAGGAAGAGAAGGTACTGATAGTACTGATGGAGTTTCTTGCTTCCTTTGAACCCACAAAGGCAGTCTTTGACAATGTGACCTCAAATCTTTCTAAAGCCATCCATGTGCTACCTCAGCCTAGCTCTCACACTTTGCTTGCAGCCTGTGCACAGGGGCAACATAGTGAGAGAGCCAGAAACATCTCCTAAGCGAAGTGGTGCTCTAGCCAAGCATGTCCTTCTAGCCCACCAGAGCATGTTGTTAACTCAGTAAGAAATCATGGCCCTATGCATGGTTTCCCACTGAATCTATGTTCAGGACCTGTGAGAACTTGGCCATTTTTTGCAGCCCATATTTTAGGGGAAGAGATAGAAGAAGAAAACACTTAGGAACCCTTCACTGCAGCAGGGAGGGCTGAGAGGACAGCCTGCAGCTACTCTTCAGGCCAGTCACCAACAGCATACTCTCAGAATTTTATTCACACCATGTTGGAAGCCCCAAGAGGTTTGGGACACAAATTCATGAAAACTCTCCCAAGAACTGATGAGATCCACGCTCACTATACAAAATAAGGCTGAAAACTTAAAAGAGGCTGGGATGCCTCCAATTCAAAAATAGCTGGCAATGACACAGCATACTCAGAATTTAAAAAAAAAATCTTTTGGATTCCATTCTGACAAAAGATCTAGGCAGTAATTACTCTAACGAAGTAGAAACCTTTAGGAGGACACTAAGACAGGCTTCAAATGGATCAATATCACGTAAGGCAGTCATATGCCCTTCTAAAAAAAACCCCCTATGTTTTAAAGGACAAATGACTCATGAAGAATTGGTTAAGTGGGATACATTGTGTGCAGGTACAGAACTGCAGGATACTGTTACTACAAGCTACTGTCTGGGGAGAGATTGCAACCCAGTATCATCATCTGTACAAGGGATAAAAAAAAGAGGACAAAAAAATAGCAGAGTTAGGGTGGCAGAATTGTGATCCAGTTTCTGAAAACGTTAAAATAGAAAATGCTGTATTCCAGGAACTCTTCATATTCACAGAAATAATTTTCCATTAATTTGCACTTGATTACAGTGACTGTTTTCATAGCAGGAATAGATGCATCTCTGATGCACGATAGCACAAAAAATTAAAAGATTCAGGCTTAAAGCATACCCAGCTAAAGATGGAGGGCAAATTTTTGAAAGAACTACATATAATCCATGATGACACACAGAAAGTTAACAGTGACAGAGTGGAAAGCAGCAAGATCAAAAGCAAGCAATGTCCATAGCTCATCTTTAAAGATAAGAGATGGCATCAGAATTTAAGGTATGAATAGATCATAGCTGAGTCAATACAGAGTAACGGTTCAGTAAATATACTTGTACTAGTCTCGTGCTTTCTTTGTACAAGATAAAAGAGAAAAGGAACCAAACCCCTCAAATTACAGAGACAACTTACTGGGCAGAAATTAGATTTTTCTGTTCCAAGCCAGCCAGAAAGCACCACCATGAAATCAAACCTTTAACACCCTCCCATTAGGAAGCAGGCACACAAGTTATTTTGGATGTGCTTCATTTTTCAAATCAACCTCGTAAAGATTTCACAATAATTTTTGAGTGCAGACCTAAAACTCTGGCCATGGGCTCGTGGTAAATCCTACCTATTGTGCCATAGAGCTGGAAGACAGAAATGAGGCAGAATGACATAGTTCTCCTGAGCGTCATGTGCATGGACCCATGGCCGATGCAGCATGGTCCTGTAGGCTGCCACACTGCTGCACTGGCAGCACTCTGGGAAGTGAGGGAGGCTGGGATGCCAAAAATCAGCACCTACTTCAGGATGAGACGTTAGAATCATAGAATCCTTTAGGTTGGAAAAGACCTTTAAGATCATTGAGTCCAACCATTAACCTGGAAGTGCCGAGTCCACCACTAATCCATGTCCCTAAGCTCCACATCTGCATTGCTTTTAAACACCTCCAGGGATGGTGACTCGACCACTTCCCTGGGCAGCCTGTTCCAGTGATTGACAACCTTTTTGGTGAAGGGATTTCTCCTAATACCCGATCTAAACCTCCTCTGACTAAAGACCATTTCCTCTTGTCCTAGTGCTTGTTACTTGGGAGAAGGGACCATCCCCCACCTGGCTACAATCTCCTTCCACAGAGTTGTAGAGAGCAATAAGGCCTCTCCTCAACCTCCTCATCTCCAAGCTAAATAACCTCAGTTCCTTGAGCCACTTCTAAAAGGACTTGTTCTCTAGACCCTTCTTGTAGTTACATTTAGCTGCATGTAGATCTGCAGGCTTCTCTGACCACAGTGAGCCAGCTCTCATGTAGCTAGTGCCACAATTAGCCCACACATGGGAGTACTGCACATACCAGAGTCTGCATATCTGAATTCCTGAATCCTTGAGGTGAGATTCACTGGTGTAATTATATGTGCCCAAATGCCTTTTTTAAACATCTTCATGCACATTATACATCTGCATGGCAAATAAGCCTGATGGGATCCTCTAGGCTCTCAAAGGCAGCACCAGAAACCTACAGCCACAGAACTGATTGCCCCCTCTGAGCATTTTTCTTGCGCATTAACCCAGGCACTGTCCTTCATTATGCATTTAATACAGCTCATCTATCTCATTTGTGATAAGAATCTGTCTTTTGATCTGTCACAATGAAAAGGTATGTTTATTCTGAGATGAAAATAAACTGTCCTGAGAATAAACTGTCCCTCAGACAAAGCTATCCTATCCAAACAAGTCCTTTCCCAATTTGGCTTTCTCAGACGATCTTTAGACAAACCTGGGCAGGTGGCTGTGAGAGGTGAACCTTCCAACTTCGTTTTATAGGATAAATGTGTGATTTTAATGCCTCTGACAAGGCCATGCTTCATCGAGTGCATGAGCAGTGTCCCATCCCTGACCCTTACAGGCAGAGCTCCAAGGCACTGTAGGTTCATGGCTCTGTTTTTTGTTTATGGTACTGTTAAGGACAGAGCTTCATGCTACGGACATCCTGTTCAGATTTCAGCTATTTTGGATGCCAAGATGTATCAAAGAGGTGTTTGATGCCTCTTGTGCTGGAGTATGCTGCCCAAGGCTCTTGCAAGGTGTGGGCCTACACTTGCATTCGTTCTGACCACCCTATGAATAACTTCAGGTGTACGGAGATGACGACTGTCTCTGAGCGAAGAAAAACCCGTGAGCAAACTGAGCTGAACCAATCAACCAAGAGTACCCTGCTCTACCTGTGGTTTCTGAGTGAAAAGTGAGAGAAAAAGTGATAGTTTGTCAGCATGCAAATATGCTCACAGTGTCACTCCATTTTTTTCCATATGAATTTTTCATCCTACAGTGCAGTTATTTGCAAACTAGCTTAGAGAGCTCATTCACTGTCAAAGCCTGCTTATATGAGAAGAAAAAAGGTTACTTTGCTCTTGATAAAGGAAATACATTTAAGACTGGATGATAACGCATGATTTTTGTGCTATGCAAGGTAACTCAATGCCCTCTGAGAAGGCTTTCAGCTCCAGAAGCACAGAAGTGTTACCTGACAGCAAGGACTGCTGGACTGGCCTGTAGTCAAAGGAGAACCTCAAGTGACATACCCACAGTGGAATGGGAGGAGTATGATGGGATGTGCCTTCAGAGGAGGAAGTATCTGGAGGCAATATTTGGGGCAGGCACACCCTTATTATAGCTGTACCCTACAGCAGCTTGCAATACTCAAACATAGATCATCGAGGGTTTTCCAAGATCTACCTGAAGTGCCATGATCCAGTCCAGCATAGCCAGCTGCAGTGGAGACCAGGAAAAGATCAGTTTGCTTCTCTAGAAGTCATTCTTCATCATGCAAAATCTTCAGTATAACAATAATTAGCAGCTGTCATTGGTTATGCTGCTTCTAGAAAGGGTCATCTTCCATCTGCTGATGAGTTGAGCCCAAAATTCCTATCACCTCATAAAGGCAGTGCACCTCCAGCTCTTTAGGAAACCAGTGTTACAATACTGCCAAGGTTACTCCTGGGGTGGTGTTTCATCTCCTCCAGCAGCAGCCTGGAACACGGGTTTCGCATGAAGGCATCAGTGTTAAGAGGACCCAGGGACAGGGAGGACCTGTTAGGTCCCAAAGTTTGCATGAAGCAAGTGAACTGGGTAGTGGTATAATGGAACAGCTTTTTAAGCAAACAGCAATGGTTTTGGGGACAGAGGAAAACCCCTACACTGCTGCCGTAGGTGTGCAGTGCTGCTGTGGAATGCACCTCTCAGAAGTGCTCTGTTGGGGTGCCTAGAATTAAAATTATGAATAATGATGAATAAGTCATCCAAGTGGCCGGGCTGTCATAGGTAAAACCAAACTGTAAGTTAGACCATTTTTTGGTTGGTGTTTTTTGTTGGTTGTTTTTTGTTTGTTTATTTGTTTTTTAATTCTTTTGTTTTAACTACCAAAGGTACCATTTGAAACATCAAGAACGTGGGGAAGGAACATTTGACAACCTCTCTCTTTCTAAAGACAACTATTCTCAAGACAAGACATTAAAATATCAACTGCTGCTGATAAGTATATATTTTTGCCAGTAATATATAATATTTAACAGCTTAATAAGTTTGGGGTTTTTTTTACAATGATTGGTGTATTCACACCAGTAAATATACCTCTATTGTTTCAGGAGAGATGATTGCTAGGCTTTATATAATTTCATGCATAATAATGATTTTTTCTTCCCTCCCTGGAACAGAAATAATTCATAGGTAAGAGTATTACTGTGTCATACCAGGGGGTCCTAGCTAATGTTGCATGATAATGCATTCAGAGACTGCAACTACCCTGAAAGGCAGTTTAAATCACATTAAGACGGCAACTGTACCTGGAAGGAAGGAAAACCGTTTGCTTTCTTCTGTATTATAGGGAAGATTTACATTTAAAGAAACTATTGTTTCTTTAACTTCCAGACAGTCTCCAGTCTGTTTCTTTGTCACAGCATCTGATAGCATTAAAGGCTTTGGCACACACACTTCCCAGTAGCGATGATACATTTAGAAGATCTTTAAGGGCAGAGCTCACCTCCGCAGTCTGCAGCACAGGACTGTGCCCCTGCCACAGAACTTCTGGCTGCAGAACACCCTTTGCTTAGGTGGCAAGCAGTCCTCATTGGCACTTGCAATGTCCCGAGTGTGTTTACAGGGTAATAATATGATTTGGATTGATTAATTAATTAATACATTAATTTGTTAATCAAATTAACTAATTACTATTTTATAATAAATTACAAGTTTATTATAAAGTCAATATATAAATAGTTATTAATAATAATTGTTAATTTATTTATTTATTTATTTATTTATTGATGCAACTCCCGCAAGTGGCAGTGCAGAGCACAATTGGGTCACTAGATCTCCAGTGTCTTAAATCATTGTAAGTGCATGTTTAAGAGATTAAGTAGCACTATCTATGGATTGTGAAGCATTTTAAAAGCTGAGATATTTATCAGGTCATATATATATATATAAAATTTTTTCAGTGATGGATTAAGAACATGCAAAATCTTTCACTAATGTAGGTTCAGCTACTGTTCAAAATGAGGTAGTCTAACAAATGTATTTAGGACAATGAAAAAAAAAAAGAAAAAAATCCATGTGTGGAAATGGGACCAAAGGCTTTACTCAGAATCCTTTGAAGAAATGCTTCCTGTGTTGTTTAATCAGCAGTGTGCTGGTACGAGTGCTGCATGTTCATAAAGCTATATTAGTACGCCCTTTCTTGCACTGGGGTCCCTCTGGCATTGGATAGGTT
The DNA here is from genome assembly GCA_013400835.1 of Zapornia atra. NCBI lineage: Eukaryota > Metazoa > Chordata > Aves > Gruiformes > Rallidae > Zapornia > Zapornia atra. The sequence goes on along the minus strand of VZTU01002297.1, from coordinate 98,453 downwards.
AAGCAATTGCTGGTATTAAATTAGCACACTGATTTCCACTGGTAAGAAAGTTCCTGAGTCTTAAATTACAGATAAACTATTCCAATCGAGCCAAGGAGAAAATGAATAAATGTACTCTTACAAATAAAACAGCAAAAAAAAGTAAAGGCATCTGAGCAATTGCAAATATATGATGTATAGATCAGCTGAATAATGATTAGAATATTTTTAAATCTGGTAGATAAATATGTGTTTACTCAATGGAGTTGAGGTGAGCTGTGTTTCAGCAAACAGCTTATAGCTAAGGAGAAGGCTGAACAGTTTAATGTACTCTCTACTGCACAATAATTAACGAGAAATATATTTGCTACAATTGTGCCTCATGCTGGGTAACTTCTCCTACAACCTCATTTTAGACCTAATTTTATTTTTACTTTATTGGGTTGGTAAAGTGATCTCAGTTGGAGCAAGCAGAATATGCCATCTCTTCTTTTGTAAAATGCCCTGGTTTTCTTCACTAATCCATCACTAAAAGGCAAAACCCAAATGTACTCTGAATACAGCTTAAAGAGGGTTTTGAAGGTGACAGGGAATAGGATAAAACACATTTAAAAGTGCTGTGCCCTCAGCATGCAAGAGACCAGAGTCCATAAGAGTTCAGATGTGTTAAAGACATACCAAGAGCACCCACCACACAAATACAAGAGGTATTACTACATCTCACCCTTTGCAAGAAAAAGAATCACTTCCTGGGGGGAGTCCAGATTTTTTCGTGATGCATGACTTTAGTGGTACATTTCATTAATGAAAGGCTTGCATGGAGCGCATTTGCCAAGGGAAACTGTTCTTCAGAGACACACAGGGCCTGGCAAGGGAGTTGTGATCTTGAGTCCTCGTCTTGGCTCTGATGTTTCTTTGATGGGTAGCCTTGGGAAGTCATGCCAGCTCTGAAAGGTTAAATTTCCCTGTCCTTGTAGGAAATAGGTTTTTGGTTTGACTTCCAATATCAAGAGTTTTACAATTTGGAGTTCATGCAGCTCTGTATAACTAGTCCAGGTATGGGAATCACACTCAGACTAAGTAGAAGTTGGAATATGAGGAATAGAAAACTCAGAGGTCTTTGAAAGAATGGCCAGAGACAAAGCTGAAGCACTTGGACTGCTTCATTTCTACAGAAGGGAAATGAGATGAGACATGACAACAGTCTTCAAATATGTATTAGGCAGAAACAATTCTCTGCATGTGTATTGACAGAAACACTTCTCTGCATCCTTTGCAGATAGAGCAAGAGAAACAGGTATAAACTCCTGTGAGAGAAACATAGGTTAGACATCATGAATTATTTTCAAAAAGTAAAAAAGGAATAAGCTTCCTAGGCAAGATTCATCTTTTAAATATGTTATAAACAATGGCAGAGAAAAAATCTGGCCCAAATCATGCAAGTATATCTGATCATGCTTCAAGACAAGGACATCTCATTGTTCAGCCCTATTTTCAATCATCCTATGTCTCTGATCTCCCTGAGAAAGCATTGTAGAATGTTTTACATATATGCACTATAATGTTTTAATTGAAAAAGTATCTGTTATCAAATACAGTCCTTCCTGGCTGCATTCTGGCTATATATACTTTTTCTCATGCATCAGAATATAATACACACTAGGGCTATGTTTCTAATTCCATGTTTAGTGGTCCACATGAAAGAGTCTTTAATGTCTGGCTTCCCTCTTCACTATTCTTTGATTAGCTTGTTCTTATTTCCCTGCAGTTCACATGACACAGTTCTCTCCTCCCTACGCAGTGTTAACAGGGAGGCAACTCAGCTGCTGGTTTTGTAAAAAAGTTCACCCATGGGATTCACTGAGCTCCAAGAAACTGCTTCATAAATTTGAATACTTTGATATGCTAAATGTCAAAGCCAACTTTACAGAGATGAAGGACTTCTTATATACTTCACTGCTGAGACACTTCCATGCCAGTTCTCCCTCAGCTCAGGAAGTCTAGAGGGGACATAGCTGTATCACATGAAGGCACAAATTTTCCTAAAACTTCCCCCAAGGAAGCAGAGCTTTGTTCCACTGGAAAATAGAATGAATAGCTAAATGTGACATTTAGGTCAAAACACTTCAAACACAATCCTGAAGTATTACCATGCTCTCTGGACATGGTTTAGGGAAACCATCTCTTCCAGCACATTGTTCCCACTGCTGGTGGTCATTTTCTCTGTCGTGTTCCCAGGAAGCTCATCTCTGGGTCTCTCAAACAATCATCCCAGAACAGAGCAGGTCCAGAGGGCTGGAGGTATGTGGTCTCCAAATACGCCGCATAAATCTTTTTCTAACATACTCCAAGACAGCTCATGTGAGAAATGTGGCACATGCATACATCACATGTTCTGCTTTCTACAAGGCAGTGATAGCAACATTTGCAGGAAGGGAAAGAGATCGTGAATAAAGTTCAGTACGGCTGAAAAGGAGAATGATAGAGCAACTTTGGTGGGCATCTGGCCTCTAGCCAGGGTCAAACCACCACAACATATCATGTGACTCTGCAAGGATTAAATCTGTCACCACAGCCCATCACTTCAGCCAGCAATGAAGTGCAGGGCAAGTTCTACAGAATCAGTGGATCTGGCATGAACATCACTATGTGGAGAAACCCTCTGTGTATCAGATAACCGGCATTCTTTATACAGCCACAAAACAGTTACTGTTGAAGTGGCTACTAATCTATCGTGTGTGAGGGTTTTTTAAACAAAAGTTAGATACTTGCAAATAAAAGTTGTTTATTATCTGCTATTTCTGGAGTTCTCACTTGCAGTCACAGTGGAAACACCCTGTTCCCAAGTCCCCTAAATGATATGGATTACCAGCTGCTGTTGCAGCACGATCTGCTGGACACGTCTCCTTCTAAGGTATATGGCACTGAGCAGTCCCCATGAAGCCAATTAAAGAAATTATTCTTGTTAATGTGAGTGCAAGTGATCCTGAAGCCCTTAATTACTCCCTGTACTTTTACTGTCTAATTCCTATGCACCACTCTGACATCTTGGAGAGTTTGCCTTGCAACCTCACGCTGCAAATGGCTCATGAACAGCTTAGGACTCCTGATGCAGGATGGGTGGCAGGGCCACCCCCAGCTAAACCATTCTTTCCCATATCCCAGATTGCTCTGAAACTTTTTATACCCTTTGATCCATTTCCTTTGAATCACCACCAGAAAAATTGCTTAGTCCCCAGCACAATACTGTAAAGGTACAGGGAAAGTGGAAAACTAACACCCCCCCACCCTGTCCCTACCAGATGAGCCATGATTTATATAAGGTGATTCGTTACCATATCTTTGCTAAAATGTTGCCACATTTGAATAATTCGAAATCTGCTAAACAGAATTTAGATTTCTGAGCAACAGAAATCCAATGTCAATTGTGGCTTATTTATCTCCAGGTCTGCAAACCAATGCTAAAGAGAACTTTGATTTAAATAAATTTATTCCAAGCATAACCAAAATGTTGTAAATAACATCTCACTTGATATGAATAGGAATATACAGTACATACTGCAGGACACAAAACACACTAAGTGCTATACCAGCCAAGCTTTCAGGGGTTTATTTTACTGCACTATGCTGCTGCATCTCAGCTTTCACTCTTGGGGCACATTTGTATTAGTATTACCAGGTTCAATACCAAGCCAAGAACAGGGATGGAGAAAGTTGAAAGAGTTCAGTTCACATCTGCTCTCCTGCTTGCAGCAGGACCCCCAATTTCAGAGAGCTGCAGCCGCACAAGACGAAATGTCAGAAGACACCAGTAGACATTGGGCACAGCTCCTCACCCCCACAGTTGCAGGCAGAGGAAGCCTTGTTACCCACGGGGAGAATTTATGCACGCTCAGAGACTGCGGGGCTAATTTGATTGAGCAAGTTATCCAGTGCAATCAGTTTGTTCAGCTCTAGCTGCCAACGTGAGACGCCAGTATACCCAGCTTAGCTCCAAGGTGAACCAGGGCATTATTTCAAGGGGAGCTTGTGATCGAGGCAGAAGCTGCAAGAAGTTCAGAATATGGAGAAAGCACTGACATCTTTACAAACAACCTGGCAGAAAACATTTTACAAATCCAGTGGACCTTTCCTCCCACAACTTGCCTCTAAAATACCTTTATGATGATGTAAAGTCTCGAATAAGTGTGCAGTACTTTCCTGGAAGCTTTATCAAAGCTAACTATATATATACATTTCATTAGTTAATTATGAACTGCAAATGAGCAGGGTGAAGCTTTCTGCCTGCTCTAGTGGAGGCAATTTTTTCACGATTCTTATTTAGTTCCAGTCTTCCAAATCACGTGCGTCATGGGAGCGTTCATGGCGCCGTGCAAGAGATGAACAGCACATGGAGCCCCTTGTCTAAAAGTGCGAGACAAACTAGCAAAACAGAGATAATTTTCAGACATTTTGGAATGAAAAAGCTGTTTAAGTGACCACGTGTTTAAAACTTTTAAAACAGGAAACATAGCATATTTTAGGAGTATCATTATTGCAAATATATGGCCATATGGGAAGGGGAGGAGTCATAAATGGACAACTGCAGAGATGAAAGGATCACTGTTGATGATTGCAGAGAAAAAGTGGGTGGGGGAGAGAGTCTATGCAAACAGGTATCAGGATATGAGAAGCACTAAGAGGTGAAGATAGTTGCTAATAACATTTTTGATACAGAAATATTTCTCACATGGAAACAATAATATTAGTTAGGAAACCAGTACTTCCATCAATAGTGTTTAAATCTCTATCACCCAAATCATAAGGGTGTAAATACAGAATTACCCTCTAATACCACATGGCTTCTGTCACATCAAATTAGTAGAGGAAATTGTCCTCTCATGGGACAATGCAATGCTTTGTCCTTCCCTTCTCCAGGGCTGGGCATGACATTGCTGTTTTGCTTCACCTCTGCCCAGACTGTGGAGGACTGTTTCCCAGTAAAGGCAGAAACCAGCTTATGACAGCTGGTGAGACACTAGTTAGGGAAAGGTTTTACACCTATACAAATCAATTTAAAAAAATTAAAAAGACATGGTTAAAAAAACCTGCGGGCTCCATGAGAATGTCAGTCAGATTTAAAATGTGGCAATCTGATATTTTTGACTAGTTTTAATAATTTTTTAATGTGATAGCTGGCATGCCCTAAAGTGGGGAATACCAAATTAATCCTAGCTGCAAATTGTTCAGCCTGACAATCCATAGTTTAATCTTCCGACCGTGACTTATATCACTTAGCGCACTGTTAGGGGGTTTGTTTTATCTGAATTTTTTATCTGCAGATACTTTTGATTCACATAACAGATAGATGACAGTCCAGGAGTGCACACAATCTCCAAAGCTTGCTACCAGCACAACCAAGCTCCAGTGCAGGACTGTTGGTAAGCCATGCATCACTCAGTACATTACTCAGGGCAACTATCACCTTGCCAAAGAAGTGAGACTGATTCATGCCGTAAGAGAGAGTTTCTTAGCATTGATGTTTTTCTTTTATATTTTCATGCATCTTACGTTCAGGTTTAAGCTTTTTAAATGTACATCTTAGGCATTTTTAGAACATACTAACTATTAATGCATTTGGAAGGCATACAAAAACCATGACGCTACCTCTAATTCTTCTTACTTTCCCTCACAGTTTGACAGTGTACAGGCCTGTTCTGTATCTAAATTTACAAGCTGTGACAAGTGATAAATACCCTAATTCTAAAAAGCTATTGTGTACCTCTGAGACAATTAAAATTCCTTAGATACCTAGATGCAGTACATAATACATTTAGCCAACATTAGAACATGCCAGAGAAGGAACGTTTTATCCCAGGACAGATCTAAGCATCTAAAAATAGGCCTTCGGTTTAAATAAAAGCATTGTAATGGTGTTCATCGGGAAATCCCCTCTCCTCAGATTACAGACATAATATTAATTCTTAGATCATCTCGTGCTGTGCAGCAAGAACTGAGGAAAAGTGTTTATAGAATGTCCTAAATAAATTATATGTTCTTTTTTTAGGAGGAAAATATTGGTTATAAGTGATGACTTTTTAATTCTTTCATCTAACCCAAGAAAGTGATACCACACACTTCAGGGCATGGACTGAGCTCCTTCCCACGCTAATCCATCCCTAGCAGCAGCAGAAGAGAATACAAGGGTTTCCGATAAATAGTCCAGGCTTGGTCCTAAGACGTTTTGACCAAGGCATGTCATTTTATTAAAAACATATCATTTCTCCCTCAGTTTTGCTTAGTTTTCTCTGGAGGTTGTACATGCCTTTCCAGGAATGCCTGGCAGAAGACAATGTAGCTGTAATGTGTGATAGAAAGGAAGTTAACCACTGACTAAATATAAGTATTAGGCTATCACAGCACCTGAAATGTACATTATTTTTGAGATGCAGAGCAGTGGTAGGAAACAAGTAATTCCTTCATTTACTCTATTCCTTCTCTACCTGTAGTGGTGCGGTAGAAGGGTGTCTCCCATATCTTCTTTGCCAATTAGAAACTATTTTCTTTCTTTGTGGTAGTTTAATTAAGGGATAATATGGAATTCATCTTCTTTGAGAAGGTTGCTTCAAAAAAGAAAACAGAGAAGACTGACGTCATGTTCATCTTCATGACGTGCAGAAACTATCTAGGATCATTTTGTGTCACCGAGGTTCTCTGTGCAGAGTTAGCGTTGCCGGTGGTTGCTGCAGGCACCAGTCAGCATATGTATCCTCCCCACTGCTTTCTGGACAGAAACATCTACCTTTTTACACAGAAAACACACACCATGTGACACCTAATAGCTCAGCTCAAACACTGTGCACTAAAATAACACAGGAGCCTTATGGCCACCTGGTGAATCCGCGCCCAGCAGGAGACATCAAGGCTGGTATGGGAATGCTGCTTGCTTTTCTGGCAAGGTCCAGTTCACATCTGTGGATTGGGGCACTTGTCTCATCCTAACTGCTCATATTTTCACAGAAGCATTTCTGGCTGTGTAGCCTTCAATGGGCATAGCAATGGTAACTTAAAGTGCATGAAACCGTATCAGCAGTCCATGAAGTTGGAAACAGCATAAATTAAAGACTTATACCATCTAGGCCAGCTCGACTGACTAAAAAGAGAGCCGGGGCTTGTTTGCAAATCACAGTTCAACTCAAACAGGTTCAGCTTTCTCCACCAACCACACTACCACCACCTTAAAGCTACCACTTGGGAGGCATGTTGCCATTTCTCGGGCTCACATCCAAAAAGGATTGAATATTTGCTAGCTGCTGATGGTGGTATTGCTGATTCTAGTGTGTCAGTAGCCTACAGTTTGTGGTAACTCCTACCCAGGTGAAAAATACTGCGCAACTGTTCACATTTTATTCAGCTTAGTGTTCTTTGTTGGAGGGTCTCAGCTTGTCTTTTTTCTGCCAGTGCTGCTTTTAACTTATTTCAGACCTCAGTCAGTTTTCCTCTAGCACTTAAATTAACTTTGGAAATCCCAAATTGAAAGCCTGTGGTCTCACACCTGTCACAAGACAAAGAACCACAACATTTCAAGCTGTTTACAGCCTCATGCAATCTCACCCAGGTCTCTAGAGGCTGTCAAGCAGCAAGCCGGAAGGAAAGGCTGTTTGACCTGCAATTTTTAAGTTCTTGGATCACAACTCACATGATGAAAGCTGCAAAAGATGCTGTTTCTTCTTTTTATTGCAGATATTCTCAAGAGCTCCTGGAAGACTTACATAAATGACCTCAATTTTAACCTGTTTGGACTAGATTAGTGTGATGGAAAAAATGTCAGGAGTGAGATCCCAGTCCAACCTCTACATGGGAAAAGTTTTTCCTCTATAAATAGTGTCACTCTCTGTTGGCTGTACCACTTCTCTCACTACTAAATTAGAATTCACAAGTCTTCTGCAGGATTCATAACGGGATCAAAGATCAGAAACTTCTTTGAAGTTGGTCTTCCTTTGCTCCACTGTTAATACATACCTGAACTAATCCACCCTGGTTCCCCTAAACTAATCAGTCACTCTCCCTTCCCAAAAGGGACAAGTACACAGGCTTTTTTCAAATCTCCATTTATTTGTGTTCATTATCCACACTTCATTTTCAAGGGCATAGCATTTTGTTAATTGATTTTTCATGTGCTATAAAGAGGCCAGCTTTGTTTTCTGAAACCTTTTGGTCTAAATGTGATTTGCTGGTAATATTTACCGTACTTGTAACCGTGGCCCTGTTTATTGCTAGTCAGGCACACAGGGGATTGAACTGTGTACATAACAAATTAATGTTTCACCTTTGACAACAGCTATTAATGATATGATTGCAATGAGGTCATCTCAGACTCTACTTTTTTAATTTGGTCTTTCTTGAAAGAGATCAAAGAAACACTGAACCTGCAGGTTATTTGCCACTTGTTTAGGAAAACAAACTGACAGTCTCATTGACCCGAAGAAGAGAATGCTCAAGGGAAAATACAAATTCAGAAATCTTTTTAAAATGTCTATAATTCAAAACTGTGACATAGATATTTCTTTGTCTCACCATGACTCAGAATTGGCTCATAACTACCGTATCAAACCTCTAGCAACTCTAAATTAATGCTTATTTTTGGGGGGGAAGGAAGCTATCTTTGATAAAAACCTATTATCAGAGTTTGTAATATTTTTTGTCACTGACAGTAATTAGTTTAATTGGGCACTTGTTTGACTCGTGAATTTTAAAGCTGGAGTCTCTCATTATGGTCACCATCTCTGACCTCATGGACAGTACAAAATGTAGAATGGAATTAGACACAGTATGCAGTGCTTTTTGGAGATGGATCTTTATGGATTTGAATGCATCTAGATTTCCACAAGCTTGGATTTCAGAGAGCACTGTGGATGAAGTCAATGAAGTACCCAGCTGAGGGCTGTCTCCAGTGATGACCCCCATACTTAAACATCCAGAATTACTCCTGTCTAAATATTGATTTGTAAACTGCAGTGAAATGCATGACAGGGATATGCTGAAGATGAAAGTTCCTCAAAAGTCCTGCAGGGTCATACTTCATTAGTAGGAGGCAATGAAGATTTTAACTGTGATTCCACTAGAAGGCAGATTAATTGAGGGGTGGGGGTAGAAGAGAGAAGGAAAAAAATATTAAATTAAAAAAATTAAACTAGGGGTGAAAAAAGGAAAAGGGAAATGGAAGAGCTCTCACTTCTTCAAAGCTTTATTTCTTAATTTTTCTTTGGGCTAAATTAAGAGATTAATCCATTCTGATGAATACCCGGAGGGTTCACTTCTAAGCGAGTATTTCCCCCCTCCTCAGATTGAATAGGAAGATTAGAGTATAAAAGAGACAATTTATAGTGAGTTTTCTGGTCTTCAGAGAGGTTTTAATTTGATTGTGACAGAGATGTTCCAGCTGCTGCTTGGCTTCTTAATTTCAAAAGGACATTTTAAGTGCTACTGTCCAAGTTCCGTGTGTCCCCAGAAAGACGTATCACAGAATCACAGAACATTAGGAGTTGGAAGGGACCTGAAAAGATCATCTAGTCCAACCCCCCTGCCAGAGCAGGATCATCTAGACTAAATCACACTGGAACACATCCAGGCAGGTTATGAATGTCTCCAGAGAAGGAGACTCCGCAACCTCTCTGGGCAGCCTGTGCCAGTGCTCCGTCAACCCTCACAAAGAAAAAGTTCCTCGTTATATTCACATGGAACCTCCTGTGCTCCAGCTTGCACCCATTGCCCCTTGTCCTATCACTGTCCATCACTGAGAAGAGCCTAGCTCTGTCCTCCTGACTCTCACCCTTTACATATTTATAAACATTAATGAGGTCACCCCTCAGTTTCCTCCAAGCTAAAGAGGCCCAGCTCCCTCAGCCTTTCCTCATAAGGAAGGTGTTCCACTCCCTTAATCATCTCAGTGGCCCTGCGCTGGTCTGTTTCAAGGAGTTCTATGTCCTTCTTGAACTAGCTGCCCAGAACTGAACACAATATTCCAGGTGCGACCTCACCAGGGCAGAGTAAAGGGGGAGGAGAACCTCTCTTGACCTACTCACCAAACCCCTTCTAATACACCCCAGGATGCCAGTGGCCTTCTTATCTATGAGGGCACATTGCTGGCTCATGGTCATCCTGCTGTCCACCATGACCCCAGGTCCCTCTCACCTATGCTGCTCTCTAACTGGTCTGTCCCCAACCTATACTGGTAGCCTGGGTTGCTCTTCCCCAGAAGCAAGACCCTACACTTGCCCTTGTTAAATCTCATTAAGCTTCTCCCTGCCCAGCTCTCCAGCCTGTCTGAGTCTTGCTGAATGGCAGCACAGCCCTCTGGTGTCAGCCACGCCACCCAGTTTTGTGTCATCAGCAAACTTGCTGACTGGACACTCTTGTCCTTGTTACAGGCTCCAGAATGACTGTGGCTTTTGGATGTCATACTCCACCAGCAGGTCTCTTCTAACCCTGGCTGCAGAGGGGACCAGAATTCTTTCTTCCTCACTTCCCTATCAAAGGGGATTCCCTTCAGGCTCCCTAGATGCTTTAGAAAATGTGACTTAAAACTGGAAAATAAATAGATATTTTAGAAATGGCTTCATTGATTTCTTTGTATCCCTCTAAGAAATGAATGAAGCCCATTATACTGTAATAAAAAAATTAGTCATGATCTCCTATTGACCAGGGCAGAACAAAAAGAGCCACAGGACATCTATAAAATAAAGGAAGGGCTGATGAAACAGCTCAGTACACAGGATACCTAAGCACGCTGCCACAATAGCTACATTCACAAGACTGATCATTGAACCAACATCTCTCCAGAGAGTCAAAGGAAAGAGACAATGCCTGGGAAAGGAATAAGCTAAACATGGGGTGATACACTATCTTCTGCAGTGAAACTGGTGTCTGGCAGCCTGGTGTGCAAGTGGTTTGAACTGCTTTTTACCCTCTGGAGCTTAAACACTAAGAGTCGCAGTGACTAAATTAGGCACTCATAATCAGTCAAATAATCCTGTATGGAAATGGGCCAGGAAAGAGGATTTGTCACTATCTATTTCTTCCTTGTCACCCCATCACCCAATACCCGCGCAAACATTTGTACTCTCCCACACTGTTCTATGGATGGGAAAAGTGAGGTGGATAATTTAAGTCACTTCTAAAAAGCCAGACAGAAACAAGTGCCAAAAGCTGGAACTGGAGCTGCCAGGTCTGAGCCAGGACAATTTTAGCACACAGTCACAGAATCTCTCAGACCAGCCTTCTCACACCTAAACCCACAGATTTTATATGGCATTTTACAACAATAACAATCACGATGATTAAGCACCTTGTTGAAGTTGAGCTGGCACAAGACCTTGACAAAATTCTTTCAACTGTTCTTTGCTCATAAAAAGTGGACTTTGCAGAATTGAGAGTTTTGTGGATTTTTTCAGTTTTGACAAACTTCAGCTCAGAAAATTCACAACCTCTCCCAATGTTTTGGGTTTTTATCTTCATATAAAAACAGTTCTGCATTTCCAAACCACCTTGGTCTTCATGCCTCTACTTATACCTTGCAGGGAGCAGTAACCACCTTCCCAGAACAGTACTGCTTCCTTCTATGTTCCCTGATGGGCAGGGGAACAGCTGTAACAGCTGTAACAACTGGAGTATGAAAAGTAAACGCTGAGAGTCTAGAAGACAGATAAAATGTCTTTCCAGACCTTGCTCCTCCTGGTTGACTTACTGCACTTTTCCAGATGCTTTGCCCCACAAAACTGAAATCCTAATTCAGTACTGTTCTATTTTCATAGAATCTGGTTGGGTTGGAAGGGACCTCAAACATTGTCCTGTTCCAGACCCCCACCATGGGCAGGGAGACCCTCGACTACTGCCAGGGAGGGGGCAGCCACAGCTTCTCTGGGCAGCCTGTGCCAGGGCTTCCACCCTCACAGAGAAGAGTTTCTTCCTAATGTCTAATCTAAATCTACCCTCCTTCAGCTTAAGTCCTGTTCAGAGTGAAGTGTCATCAAGTGATTCATTAAAACACTGATAGCAGAACAAGATCAGAAGACAAAAAAAAACATGCAGAAAAATTAACATAGAAATATGACTGGAATTTGCTTTCATATAGGATAATCTTTATCTTTGCTTCTGTATTTAAGAACGATTTGTGTATCTGTCCATCACGTCCCAGTTTTGAATGTTCTACCTTTTTTGGAGGCAATTAGCCAACTATTCAAGGCTTCTGTGCTCACTTAAATTTCTCAATTTCTCCACCCACCTGAATCTGACACTTTGACATCTTTGCTTATTAGAATGGAAATTCAACATTTGGAAAAGTCAAGCAACTCAAGGTCAAAAACCAGCGTGAAATCTGTACATTTGAAAATGGATTGTGGAAGTTGACAAAAAACAAGCAGTTTCATATTTCTACAATTCTAAACAAAACAATAGCTGTCATGAGATAATAATGCAAGTTTTGAAATATTCGTCACCATTTTATTGCTCGGTCTGAAAAGAAATTGCTTCAGCACTCAGAGCTGTGGGTAGATATTGAATAGCGTTATGTCTTTTAGTCTAGCACCTTGCCAGAGAAGAATTGCCTCTAACACCATGCTATTATTCTATTTTAAGAATCTTAAGCAATGGGGATTTCATCATTTGAGTTAGAAGATTATTTAACAGAATAGTAGACCTTATGACTCCGAAGTATTTCCTGATATTATACCTACATTCTTCCATTTCCTAAACTCATAGCAGTTATCATACCTCAACTCATTCTAAACAATCCATCTTTCTTCCAATCCTCCACAGATCAAACTGTTTCATGGTGCTTAATGAACTGTTTCCCATGTGGTACTGACAGCATGTTAGAGTGTTCTGATGAAGTACATAAAATTAATTATGTGAGCAGGATATTTAGGCAATCACTAGAAATGCAGATACAAGCAAGTGAGAGAGCTCTAAGTCCCTTGAAGTATTAAACCAGAAACTACTGCCAGGGCATCACATTGCTGTATTGCAGAATCCCAAAATAATATTGGGAACCACATCCCACATCTGTGGGCCTCTGGTGTACAACATGAAATTCAGGTTCAACACCTCTTAGGCAAATTTTATTGGGGCACATACTGGAGAAGCTTCAACACAGTATATTTAAAATTACAAGGGAAAGCACATGAAGTTAGTTATTTTGTTATAAATTAGCTATTTAGGTTTGTTGGGTTTGGTTTTTTTTTTCCTTTTCAATGGCACAATTGTTTCACTCCAAATCATACTGGTTTCAACCTTAACGTGAATTTGCTAGCCATTCACTTTTTCTCATATCTAGCAGAGAACACTCATGCCCCTTTCAGGGAGATCAAAGCATCTGAATTTTCCAATTTTAATCAGTTTGGAGTGTAAACAAACTTGACCAGTTTAATAAAGAAAAATGGTTTAAAAGATTATGGATTTTTAAACCTCAAACATAGTAGGCCAGAGCTAAGGGCAAATACAAACTTTTTAGGTAATCTTGAACAGAAATGTTGCTGGAAAACCTATCTGCAGCATGGAAAAGATTTAGGGCCTGGAGGCTGCTCAGCCCAGGGTTTCCCAGCTGTCCCACATATTGGTGTGTTGGGCTGTGTGGCTTTGCCCTGGCAGAAGACCTCTCTTGTGCCTTGCTGCAGCTTGGTACAGAGATTACCACGTGGAAAAACAAAGGATAAGAGATGTGAAAATGGTTGGGAGAGCTGCACGCTCGACACTGAGTGGAGAGGAACATTATCAGCAACAAAGGATGGACTCCCTCCATCTGTAGGCTGAGTTGTCTCTGTATGGCCTCTGCTTCTCTGAGTTGTTTTGTTCAAACACTACTATCTGCACTTGCTTGCCACTTGGAACAAAGAGCTCACCCTGAACTACTTTAACCATTTTGTTCAGAATGCAGCAGGACAGCCAGCAGTGAGCTGCTGTGAGCTCCCTGATCCATCCTAGGACCTAGTAGCTAAATGGAGAGGTATTTTGCTTCTGTCATTGAATGCCTCAGAAAGGGAAGAAGTGAAGCACCTCCTTCAGCAAAGAAGATGCTTTATATATCAACAACATCATAAATGGGCTTCAGGGACCCCAGCTCTCCTGTGTGCAAAGCACAAGTTACATGTAATCACCAAAAAGTGGATTTTAAATGGTCAAAACAGAGGGCCACTGGCAGTGCCTTGCAGGTCAGCAGTCTGTCCCAGCAGCTGGTGAGATGCTAGGTGGTGTGGCTGTCAGAGCTGTTCCTCCAGCCCCAGCACACAGTTGGGCAGGACCCCATAGGAGCAGAGCCTGTTATGACTGATCCTGTTTAGCAGCTGATGGCACAGTTATCAAAATTGGCATGTTATCGGTGAACAGCCTGGCTTATATCCACACCCCAGGGATGGGCCTCCAGGAAAGACCAGAGGACAAGCAGGCAAATGATGCACACACAGCCTGCCCTGTCCCTACCATGGGAAAAGAGCACAGTCCTGCCGCTGCAAATCCATTTAATTGAGTCAATCAGAATACGCAAGCTATTGCCAGACATTCAGCTGAGGAACATAGCACAGGCTCCGTGCACATCCAGGCTCACTGCTTTCAGAGAGGTCAAGGGAAGGGGAGAAAACTGGTGAAGAACAAAGCTATCACATCACAGCTCCATGCAACACAAACTTTCCTGCAACACAAACATCATGTCTCCTTACTCTAAACAAGTGGGGTCTTAGTCTCCACAGAATTTAATCAGTATTAGTATACCAAAATATAGTTGGGATTTCTGAAAAGAAATTTAACCATCACGGATTTGGGAAGAGCTAGTACCACAGGACATCTGGCAGTGGGGGAGAAAAGCAAGAACAGTGTCACACTAGGACCCCTACAAGAATCACCATTTCCCCATAAATACACTGCCTCTGAAATAAATCTGTATTTTCCTCTCATGCACCAGTAGCCATCAGCTTTTTAGCAACTTGTAGTACTCACCACAAGTTGTGGGGGTTTTTTACGGCAAATATAAGATCTTGAGTTGAGCCTCTCCATTTACAACAGTGGCAGCCCCTCTATTTATAACATATGCCCACTTATAAGATGTTTCCAATTACTTCTGTCTCCCTGACATGCAAGCATGCTGTTTAAATAGGAAATTGTGTTATCATATATCTTTGAAGATTTCTAAAGCTAGATCATTTTGCATTTTCTACCCTACTGAGCTAGGAAATTAAGAGTAAAACTTTACCCTGCCCTCTAGGAAGTCTGATTTAGTCAAAGACATGATCTCAGGTAGTAACTACAGAATCAGCTATTTATTTAATTTAAATAAAACCACTCTTCCAGCAGACAGTGAAGGGAAGAAATAATATGTCGTGCTAGGATTCCTGAGCCAATACTTCTCGCCTACATCCACTCCTGGGTTACATTCTGTGCGTGTTGCAGTGCTCTGCTGATCTGTGTTAAATAAGCTGCTGTAGAACGGAAGGCAACTAATTTTTGCTCCCTGGGTGTTGGGCAACTAATTTAACTCTTGCTAGAACATAAACTATAAATAGAAAAAGAAGATACAGTTTCACAGTCATAACATTTCTATGAGAATTAATTCAACAATAAAGAAATATTTTTTGCCCTTAGCTATCTGTCCTATTAGGAGTGATGGACGGGAGTTGTGTTACCTTTAATCCAAATAAAGTGGGTGATGCTAGGTGTCTTCTCATGTGATGACTTGCCTGAGGGCTAATGTCCTAAACATGGCATGTACGCTCAACCCCTTGGCAACACACACCCCTCTCTTACCCTGGTCCAGGAGAAAGCATTATCCATTTGGAATTTAAAAAAATAACCCCTAAAATCTCCTCCATGTTCTGGGCTGGACAGCTGTGCATGCCACCAGAACCACATCACAGAGATGACCATTAGGAGGTGCTCTCCTATGGAGATCCTATGAGGATGGAAGGAAACTAGACAACTGCTTAGAAGAGCTACCTAGCTTCTTGGCAAGAGCAGAAATGGCAAGTCCAAATTTTCATCCATTGACAGGCTCATCATGTCTCTACACAAATTTGCACGAGCAGAACACTTCTCTCAGGTAATTTTCATATCCATCCAGAAACATTCTTGCAACATGTACAAGTAGATCACAAAGCCCTAATCCTAACATTAAAGAGGGTTACCATTTTCAACCAAGTGGGCTGGAACAAAACATATTTGTCAAATCCTTCCATATCCTTCTAGTGATTGGAAAATAGTTTTGGGTTTTTATGTGCTTAATGTACAAATGTAATATAAAAACACATCACGATATACAAATTAAACAAGCTTATTTCAAGATGAATGAAGAGGCAGATTGACTTTCTGTGTCTGAGATTAATAATGCTTCCTCCTCAGTTTTTGAATGGAAATCAATGGACTCAGATTCCAGAGTTTGGAGTACTTCTGTTTTAGAAAATACTCATTTGTATGACCCTGTATACATCCACTGTGTTCAAGGGCAATGCTGTACCTACTGATGTTATTTTTTCAGATTCACACCTGAAATTGCTAGACAGCAACATTTCTTGCAGAGATGTGGTTTAGATCTAATCAGAAATCAGGTAAATCTGTCCCTAGCAAAGGCTTTATATAATAAAAGACAAAAGACATTATAACATCATATAAAAGGAAGAGCTTTCCTAAGGCATCAGTGTAGGGTAAAAAGTCATAGCAAAAGAGGTTGCCTTCCACCAAAGTAAAGGTTATTAGGAAATAAACTGCAATGAGCAATCAATCCAACAGTAAAACAGGATACAAGCACATGTTTGGAGGCACTGAAAGAGTTAGAAGTCCCTGGACATGATCGTCTTTGGCATTTCAATTACCCCATATGAAAGGGGAAGGAGAAAACCCTTAGGGTTTTTAAAACTATTTTCATTTTATTTATTTTCATTCATTTCAAATTAATACGAGCACTGAAAGATTTAGGCGACCTGCAGTATCTTGTCTCCTCTGGCACTCTGTATCACCTGGTCCCCCCTGCATCTGCACCCCTCCTGGACTGATACCACTTGCTTTGATATTGTCACAGTTTAGGCTCAATCCAGTCTTCAAAGAAAAATGGGCATGAAAATCCCTCAATCCCCCTTTCCACTCCGAGCCTGGGGCACACACACACTTCCCAAGGATCGCACGATCCAGTGAGTATTATTTTGTACTTAATAAAATTAACAGTCATTACAGAAAATAGGATTTGAAATGACATTTCAGTCACGTATCATTCCAGGTCCAGTAGATGAGATAATAACTACAATCTGAGTCCTTATCCCTTTCATATCACTGGCATTATGTGATTAATTTTCCAAACTAAGTTTATTACACTGCATATTAAGAAGCAGAAGAAAAGCAGATGAGAAAGACTGTGTTGTTCATTTTAGATAATCTTTGTTCTAAACTGTTCTACGAGGCTACAACATATATACCAGGCACAATTTACTGTGATTATTTACTGACTTCATGTTGTAGGAAGGTTTATTCTAAGTTAAAAAAAAATACAAAAATGCTTCAGGTTCACTGTTACTGTGATTTTCTCTGCAGCAGGGAAACCAGCCCCTTCTATATGCAATGTACATTCAGCAAGTGTTCATCTATTATTAACAGTATTTTTTAAAATTACACTGGAAAATCAAGGTACCAAACCTACAACTCAGTAGCACAGAAGAAATTAGTGAGGGCTGCACAGATTGCATTAGTCCTAAATTAGATGCAGACTTCAGTCTGGACAATCCTGGAATACACCTATTTAATATTCCCCAGGGAGAAGACTGTGTTTTGGACTTACGGTTGGTTGTCCTGCTTTGGTCACTCTGAGCACTGTCATTTGACTGGTTGCTGGAGACAGAGGATACACTTGAGCTCCTGACAAAACCAAATGCAGCCAGCTTAGCTGCTGGCAGCCGTGAATAACCTGGAGGGCGAAGTCCAGACTGGCAGGGCTTGGGGAGATTTGACTTAGCAGCACTTGGACATGAGCCTTTCTTAAGATCAACTGAAAGAAAGAAAAAGAAATACATTTTTATTAAATAAACTAAACTAGGATAGACTGACCATTACTTGTGTCACCCAGCTGCATAAAGTCAGGATGAAGACTGAATACAAATTGTAATGGCTCCTCAAACTGTGGTGATGTCTTATTCTTAGCTTCACTAAAAATAAGTTCTGTGGAACAGTTGCAGGTCACAATAATTTCTAAAATGTGAAATGCAGCAAGGACCCATGAGGCACAACTCAAAATTCCAGCAAAGTAACATAGTTCAAGTCTCCTAAGATTTTTTTTTAATATTATCTTCTTTTATGCTGTATCACTTTCTAATTTTACAATTGTTATGTGCCAATTAAAAGAAACTCATACACAAAGACACTACACATAGCCTCCAATTTTGGAAACTATTATAAAACACCAACAATCCTCTTCAAGGACACAAGACTTCTTTGTATTCCATCAAAGAAAGCACTTCTTTGAAGCTTTTCTTTCAAATTTTGCTAAAAGAAAATGCCCTTTTCTTGCACCAAGCCTGGGAACAAGGAGGTGACCTGTAAAGTTGTACTTTTTTAACATGCTACCAGTCATTTCCATCAACGGACATCTAACTATAAACCATCAGCCTACGTGAATGACATCAACCAAGTCTCAGACAACTACCAATACTGGGCTTACAAGAGAGAAGGTTAGGCAACAGCAGTAGTTGTTAGCAGTACTAACTGGTCATCTGTCTCTGGCTTGTGTGCTAACTGGTATCCTGCCGCTCTTGCTTAGGCAAAACTTTTCTAGGAAAATCCAGAACACAGGTCCATAAAAGCCCCGAATTGTCTTCATGCACCAAAGGCCCAGGAATATGGCAGGATTGTCTTCAAGGACCAAACATTAGCTTTTGGTTGAAAGGTCTGGATACAAAGTCATCTGGCCTCAGCTATACATAAAATTTGGACAGAGCTTTTCTTTGTAGGTTTAACAATATCAGATTCCTGTTCCTTTGGGATTCTGAGCAGCAAAAATATATACTTTAAAAAAATTAATAAAGTTCTCCAAAAAATGATGCTAGTGTGTTTAATCAGTCATCAGGTCTAGTGGGTTAGGACATAAGACAGCATTAAAACTATCAACATATTTTGCCAGAAAAGGCCACAAAGTCACCCTTTTTCCATTCTTATTTGGTGAACACTACTTGTGCTTTAGCCTGACACATACTTCAAAGGGAGAAGTGAGCGTTCATAATATAATGGAAAAATAGAAATTAACTACACAGGAAGAATATGGTCTTCATATTATTACAGTATTTAATTCTTTTGTAAACTATGTAGGTCACAGACTTATTAATTTTAATGAAGGATTACACTTTGAGGAGACTTTATAGAGAACAAGACTAATTCCTTTGAGCAGAAAAATGTTACGGGGATTTTGTAAGATAGTTGTGTACCTCATCACAATAATAATACTAAGCTTTGTTTAACAAAACTAAGCCTTTTCATTTGAAAGAGAAATATGTGTAACACCAAGCTAAAAGAGTTTTGTTATCCTATAAAAGACATTTCTATAGAAGACATCAAAAAACGCTCCTTGCTCAACTTACTAAATTTATATACTATAGACTCTTAAAAATGCAGTGGTTTTTTCTCCCTGCTCACAAGTTGAGGCATTTATCAAGTCAG
Source organism: Zapornia atra (assembly GCA_013400835.1). Lineage (NCBI taxonomy): Eukaryota > Metazoa > Chordata > Aves > Gruiformes > Rallidae > Zapornia > Zapornia atra. The sequence continues at coordinate 78,818 of VZTU01002297.1, read as the reverse complement.
AGGAAGATGGATGTCTGACTGCAGCACCTTTACCAGCCCAGAGGAGGAGGTGTTGCAGAGAGCAATCCCAATGAAAACAAGAAATACCTACAGAGTGCAATAAAAAACAATGGGGACAGTTTTGGACTCTGATCCTGAATCTGGCTTTGTTTGAACTATGTGAAGATGGGCTCAGAGGTATCTATGGGCTTCAGGTCCAGGGGAAGATCAGTGCAGGCACGTTGGCCTTGAGAACAGTCAAGCAATGATGTTTACATCGGTTTACTGCTACGCTTGTGCAGCATTGCTTTGACAGTGGTCTGTTACAGCTGGTTTATGGTTATCTACATAGCACCATCAAGCCAGACATCTTCTCTCCCTGCTGCCAGGGACATTCCTGTCAGATCTAAATGACTGCAACGGACTACTACAAAACCTGATCTCAATGGTTCCCTTCAACGTTATCGACACAGTTTGCAATTAGTGAGAATCATGGTAAAAGATTTTTATGTACAAGCACGAAAAACTGTCCAGTGAAAGGCTTTAGGAGTCCCAAATGGTAGAAATAACATGCTAATCATCTTTTGGACAGAATCTCTCTATTTGGGAAGACTAATAATCTTCTTGTATTAACAATTGCTGAATGGTGGGTCTCAGATTGGCTTATGCAAGCATAAAGGAGGATGATCCTGTGCTCTCTCCTTTCCACAGTCAGGCTGTGGAAGTGCCCACCAATGCTGATACAAACACTTCAGCTGTATTTTGGATGGGCCAGACCATCTTGCTTACAAAGCTGCCTGCACAGTCGCATGCTTGGTAGCAGCTGTGTATGGCCAAACATCAGCTTCAGCAGCTATCTAAAAGACGAATTGCACAAGGGCAACTGAACGTGACAGAGGGCATACACCTCAGCCACACCATGCATGTTCCCTGTGTTGCATCGGTGGCAGGGCCAAGCCCAGGTAACCTCCAGATTTGAAGCAGAGGTGAATACCCACGGCAGGTAACTGCAACTGCAAGGCACCTGCCCAGGTGGCAGCAGGGAGAAGGTATGGGACTGTCTCTTGTGGGTTTCACAGGTTTCCAAAAAATGCACCAGCAGGCCAAGCTATAAATATCACAGATTACAGAATAGGGGAAATTCCACCAGGGCAGGGGAAGAAGAGGTCAGAAATGGGTTTGTTTAAAAAAGTATTTGAAACGCACTTGCCATAGGAAATTGAGGTTTACCTGGGACTATCACTCCCGCTTAACCGCAGGGATGCCCACACCAAGTCCCCAGCTGTCCGTTCTCTGCACTGCCATGCAACCAAACATCTGCAGTCCATGGTATCTCAAGCACCACAGGTGTCACCAAAGAAAAACCAGAACGTTTTGGTAACAAATTGCCCAGCCATCTCTACATTTGCTTCAGAATCATTCTCCCAGAACCAGGGGGGTGATTCGGTGTATTTTCTCACACTTCCATGTGTGTTCCAGTTTGTGACTTCAATTCAAATTTCCCCTGGACTAACAATATTTTTATCTTGAACTCATCATCATCTCTAAATTATTTTTCACTTGTCTTCTTTGTAATCCAGCTCTTCTGTACCACAAGGACCTGGGGGCAGGACATTATCTTCATTAGGGATGCATTCAAATCCTTAAGGCTAAGTAATTTTGTATCTTCTCATTAAAATACATGAGACACAAGCCTATTGTATATATTTTCTGTTCTAAATATCATGAAGTTTTATGATGCATGCTCTTTCCTTCTTTCTCTTTCTTAGAAGTATAGAAGCACTCCTGCAAACAAGGTCTGGGAGTTCAAACCAAAAGTTATTTTAATGAGCAGCTTTCATTTTAATAAAATTTTGCCAAAATAAGATTTAAATATTGGCAAAAAATCTTTCCAGTTGTCTCACTGCCTGAAGCTTATTATAGAATTAAGTATTGTTGTCTGTATGGCACACAGGCAATTTTCTATGATACTTTAAGCTGTTCCCATCTAGAAATATGAAAACATTTTGAGGTAGCAACTGATTGACACAAACTAGATGCCTTACGAAAAGTCTGCGCTAGACTTCTTATGCATCCAGATTGCATCTGAGTCACTTCTCCATGCACATGTATAACTAAAGAGCAACTTTCATGGGATTTCTCTCTGAAATTTGAAGTAGGTTTTAGCTGAAGTGAGTGAAAAGTTAGAGAAAGGAGTTACACAGATATGTTCTTATGAGTTAGGATAGCAGTCCAAGACTTGCAAGTCAGGGATCCTTGGCAAACCTTTGTTTTCTTGTGGTGGGGTTTGGGGTTTTTTTGGCAAACATTTCTGTCAAAACATTGATCACTGGGTGTCATTTTTCTCTCAGAAAGCTCACTTTCTTTTATAGGATGCTCTAAACATCATTATTCTCATTTCATTTTGGGGAATCTGGGGCAAAGAAGTTACCTGCAAAGTCACTGAATTAGTCAGAGATAATGCACCCAGTTCATCTAGTCATTGATATCTTTGCAGATTAAAAACAAATGGTGCAAATAAGAAACCTATTCTGTTGCCACTACCTTTGTTGTTTCCCTGTTATAAACATAATAACTTCTGTCTGAACAGGCTGTTTGATTAGTCCCCAAGAAAAAGGGCTTTAAAACAGAGGATTTAATGATTTCCATCTAAACAGCAGTGAGCATGTTGTGCCCAGCTTCTCCTATGGTCTCTTGTCCAAATACTCTTAAGCCTGGAGCAGTTCAGTTCAAAGGCAAAACAGTTGTCACTGCTGAACGTCAATTAATTTCTAATCTGCCAGTCCACCATCATATGGCAGGAAATGCTCATCTCCTCCTGATTCAAATTTAAAGACCCTTGGCACCTCTTTCTTTAAATGATTAAGGACTTTGCTAGCTCAACTCCAAGCACCTCAGACTGCAAAGCTATAAAATAAGCACACCACTGGAGTAGCTGTTATACAACATTTCAGGAAGTAACTCAAATCCATTTTCTATCATCAAACCTCATTTACTTGTTCAAGTATTAGCTAATCCTGAGAATAAATCTGAAAGCAAAACTTTTCTACCAGGAGAAAGCTGTAGACATATTATAGCATTCATTATAAAATAAATTATACATATGCAAAACCCTAAATAAATGCATATATCTGTGTGTGACTGAGTAATCACAAACATTGCTGTCCTGATTTATGTATTAATTACATCTTTAACCAGAGTTGACTTACTTAGAAAGGAGAGGAACTGCTAGACCCTCAGGACTATCAAATTTAATACACAGAGAGGTGATAAGGAAACAACATTAACTCACTCTTTGAGAAAAAAATACCATACATACTCCTGAAAAAATGTAAAATTAAGTGATTAGAATAAAGTGAAGCTTTAATGATAAGATCTCTTAGCCTTTTCAAAATCAGACATTAATCCCATCAAAATTATCAGCTAATTAATGCAAATCCTAACACACTTGCTCTGAGAAGTCTTTGCAACCAAGAAAAACATATTCATAATTTATATGTTATAGACACAGTATCCTTCAACAGTTGCTTTGAATTACAAGTTTCCCATACAAAGGGCAGAGTTTTATTTTATTTATATAATAAAATTTTATTTATATAAAATAAACAACTGTTAAGCTTTCACAGACTCCATGGCACCTTTAGATACATCACAATTCAACGATTTCCCATTTTACCTATGGTGTGCAGAATGCTTTTTTTCTTGCAGTCAGGCTGCTTGCCTAACCCACCCAATCTAAAGCATCACCTAAGGAGCAGGGCTGCTGAGTAAGGAACTCGCAGCGAGTGCCAAGGCATGTGTGCCATGTTTTACAGATGAAGGATCATTGCTTCAGTCACGTTTTAGGTATCACACTTAGCGATCACTCTTGTGGGATCATTCATTATTATTTTACTTTCTACTTGGTGTGTCTTAAAACTAATGAAACCCTTAATGTACTTGTCGTGCTTACAGTCCATCACAGCAGTTCAGGGATTTAATTATCAAACACTTTAGAGTCAGTTTTATGAGTATTAGTATTATACATGGGCCAAACCACTCAGCTTATCAGTGCTGCTTAAGCAGACTGCTACACTATGAATGGCATGGTAAAGGGGAATAAAATCCTCATTATGAGGGACTACTTTTGTCCTCGATACCATGCCATGGTGGTTTCAGTTTAAAAGTCTCCATGGTCCCTCAGACTTTGTCATGGGATGGCGACTGGTTAGATCCTTCTGCTTCCTTTACTCCTGGGCAGGACTGAAATCACTAGGATTAGAAACGGGATTAAAAGCTCAGGATCAAGCTGCAAGACATGCTGATTAGCAGTCTTGAAGACAGGAATGGTATCCTTGAGAAAAAAATACCTCCTAGTCCCCAGCTGCTTTTGCTGCATTCAGCCAAGCCCTCACACCCCACGGGCGGTGTGACCAAGAGGCTTACCAGCACCACTTCCAGGAGGTTGACCATATGCCCATGCACTTTGTTTGCTTATACGATATGTGACTCCACTGAAGCTATGTTTAATCCTGTTTCTCAAAAATTGTATCAAAACCAATACAGATTAAAGTTTAATACCACAAGTAACTGCCAAATTAAGGGAAAGTAGTTGACACAAAGCTGAAAATTGTGTCAGGTACCTTAAAACAATTGGTTAGATGGTGCCTGTCCTCATCGGTCAGGCTTACAACAGCTCTGGCATGCCAGGGGCATGCCAGGGGCTCCCATCCAGCCCCTCCGTGGCAACAAGGGACCCATCTCTGGTCTGCATTTGTGCACCGGCATGGACACAATCACAGGAACTAGTTCTCTGCTACCTTTCCATTCCTATGCCAGTCTTGTCCTGCTGCTGTCACTCTTCCATGAGCTTTTCGTTCTTCTTAAAAGAAATTCTTAAAAATTCAAAGACTGGTATGCTGATTTATGAAGTTATATGCTGGTGAGCAAAGGATTTAAGTCATTTGAGGTATACAAGGCAAAAAGCTTTGTACAAGGAAAAGGTGATTATAAGCCAGTCTTGAATGGATAGTTGGGAAATAAAAAAGCAAATACAGAAGAATGTAAAGTAACTAAAGTAAGGTATCAGAAGTACATGACAGATCATTAAGGGGAGACACTGAATCAACAGAGAGGAATGAGGAATACTTTGCAACAGAATAAGATGTTGCAGAAAAATTAAACGTGTTTTTCATCTTGCAAGGAAATGGAAGGTGAGATGCCAGAAGTGAAAACAATATGTCCTGGGGTGGACAGTGAAAAACTAGAGATGTTAGCAACCTCCCCAGAACAAGTCTTGGGTAATTTAAAATCAATAAAAAACAGTCAGAGCCCAAAGAGCAGATGAGACACACTTTGGGAACCTGAAAGAGATGGCAGACGGATCATTGGACTACCGTGAGTTATCTTTAATAGCAGCTTTGAAACAGGGAAGTATCAATAGACTAGAGAGAAACAAACAAAATAACAGTTGTAGGGAGGAAATTATGGAGAGCTATGAATTAAATTTGACCTCCAAAGCAGACAAGGTCCAAGAAATAATCAGCGATAAGATCAAAATAACCCAACTTTTGAGAAATAAGAAAACTTTAGGAAATAGGAACTTTAGTGGAATGCCACTAACAGCTAGTGTAATTTCCTCATGTATGCTTCTCTTTCATTGGGATTTTTAAAGTTAGGACTACAGGCAATAAAAAGGACTGACAGTCTGATACTGTTTTGATTTTGATAATAAAGGAAGACAGTAAATACATAGAAGACAAGTTCCTATATGGATGAAAAATGGCTAAGTAAAGTCATATAGAATCATAGAATGGCATGGGTTGGAAGGGACCCCAAGGATCATAGAGCTCCAACCCCCCTGCCACAGGCAGGGCCACCAACCTCCAGGCCTGGATCTACACAAGGTTGCCCAGGGCCCCATCCAACCTGGCCTTGAACACTTCCAGGGACATGGCATCCACCACCTCTCTGGGCAGCCTGTTCCAGCACCTCACCACTCTTTCTGCAAAAAACTTCCCCCTAATATCTAATCTAAACCTTCCTTCCTTTAGTTTTAATCCATTCCCCCTTGTCCTGCCATTATCTGCTCTTTTAAAAGGTTGAATCCCCTCTTGCTTATGAGCTCCCTTCAGGTACTGGAAGGCTGCAATGAGGTCCCCCCGCAGCCTTCTCTTCTCCAGGCTGAACAAGCCCAGCTCCCTCAGCCTCTCTTTGTAGGGCAGGTGCTCCAGCCCTCTAATCATCCTTGTGGCCCTCCTCTGAACCCTCTCCAACAGTTCCACATCTTTCTTGTATTGGGGGTCCCAGATCTGGACACAGTACTCCAGATGGGGCCTCAATGTGTACAATCATCAGTGAGGCAGGATAATTAAGGTGAATGAATAAATATCAGGGCAGCATTCATTTCTGAGGGTCAGAAAAGGCAGTGGATTTGTTAATAGGTTCTGTTCTGATTCTTCTCCAATCTATGCCCCAGAATGGCTCCTGTTATGCAGTGGTTTACCCTACTCTTATCCTGAACTTGCAGCCTCTCACAATTTCATGTAAATGGAAAATAATACAATCTAATTTCCCTCCGTGTCTGTATTTCCATCTTCAGTGCAAACTGAACTCAACTTAGAGGGCTGACTGATATTTACTGCCCTGCATAGAAGCAGGGCATCAACAGAGATAAATGGCATCATCATAGATAAAGTCCAGGTGCAGGGTCAAATAGTAAAGGATGGTGGCAAGAGGCATTGTGCAGATAGCCTTGATTTTCTGGTAAGCCCGAAATCCTGTCAGCCTCTGTGACTGTCTGGTACTGTTCTGTCAGGGTAAGTCAAGACCCTCTGACCCATTTCCCTTCCACCTCTAAATTTCTTCTGCTGCTTAGCGTGGAGAAATGGGCACTGAGGAGAGACAGTAATAACTTTCAAATATCAGCAAAGAGAGGAAGGCCCTGCATCCACTCCAGGTAGAAAAGGAAGTCAATTGCAACAAAGGGGTTTAGGCAAAACATGAGGGAAAACTTAACTTAAAGCAGGTAATACATTGGAGCAGCCTGCTTTCAGAGGTTGCTGGATCTCATATAGAAAGTTTTTATGGATAGTTTTTCATTAACAGGTTAAATAAATTTCTATCAGAAGGAATCCCATCCTGGGGCAAAAGGTGGAACCCTATGACCCCAAGTCATAACTTGACTTTATTCCTGATGACTATATTTTAAAAATCTCTGCAGACTTGCAGGCTATTCAACAGCTGCTATGTTTAACACTGGCAATGACTGATTTTCAGCTGTCTCTGAATTTGCTGCTGCTAAAATGCATGTTGTTAAAATCTCCAGGCTTTTCCAAGCTACCAAGGAATGTCACACAGAAGTAATTACTATCTCTGTCATGTAGCATCGCACACTTTTCTTTCTGAGCCTTCTCGTGCTTTTCCCTCCCCTCTAATTTTGCCCAGGGTCATGCTGAGCTGGGCAGTAGCTGGGAAGAAAAAGGCCTTAGAAATGTTGTCTCCAAAGAGGTGTATACCAGGGCTTCAGAGAATTAAGGTCTCTGCTGGCACATTTTAACACTTCCCAGGCTTTCAGAGCACAACATGGTTGGGAAAATCATATTCGGATTGAGCACCAGGGTCTTCCTGATGGAAAGAAATGTCCCATTATCTTCCGCAAGACAAAAGCAAGGATTTTTTCAAGCATGTACAAGAAGGAAGAAAATAAAGAAGAGCACAATGAGAATTATTACTGAAATTGATTCTCCTTCTTTGGGAATGACCTGTTAAACCACCTTTGTACAAGTCCCAGACTCCCTAGTCAGCCTTGCCTCAGGACAAAAGGACACACCTCAAAGAGTGCTGTTGGAGCTTTGTAGTATCAGGTCAAGATGTTGCTCATTTTTTGATATTTCTATTTGGAAAAAAAAAATCTTCTTAGTAACTACAGTCAAAGGAAAGGGAAGAAAGTTCGTACTTTACCTGAAGCATCAGGATGATAGAGGCTGGGAGCACTCGTTATTTCTCCTTGCTGATGGAGACAGCTACCTGAGGATCTTTGACTTGCAATGAGAATCCTGCTCTTTGCAGACGGTAATCTTGACACTGCACCCAATCCTAACTGTGGCTTGAGTATCATGGCAGATCGATAAAAACTTGGTGGAACCTCGTAGTGAGTATATGGTGGAGGGCAAAATTCATCTTTTGCAGGCCTTTCCCCAACCTACAGAAAAATCATTGACAGATATATTATGCAATAAATCAATAAATCCAGACAACATTGCTTATAAAGGCTATTTTTCCCTTCTTGTGAATCTGGGCTTCAGACCATTGCAAAATGATCATCACTTTCAAAAAGTGATGGTCTTACTGTATGAACTGCTGTCCACAAATACACATATTACAATCTCAAAACCCAACCAAAACTGAACAAAGAATTGATCTCTTCCCAAAAAGAAAATAGAAAAAAGTAAGATCTTCAATTAATGAAAATGAAGTTTTGAAAGGTAGTATTATTTACAGAGCTAGATATACCAAGAGAGCGTATCTACTTCCACTTACAAATGGAATTTTTATTAGTTGTTGTTTAATATAATCCTACTGAGATACAATTTTGGGGAAAGTCAGTTTTCACTTAGCTAAAAATAAAGCTGGAGGTATTTTAAGTTCATTTTATCAGAGAAATGGTATTGTCAAATCATTTGTGTGAGAAAAAAGAAACCTCTACATGTTCTTACTGCAAAACATTCATTGTAATCTGTGCTGGTGAAGTTCCTGAAGAGAACAGGTTGTGGAGGTGGGCACATTTCTGTATTTTAAATTTTCAGGAGGGTGTTGAATATTCCAAACCAGAGCTATGAAGCCCAGGTGCCTATCTGAACTGGAGAAAAAAAGCAAATTTATAGATGTTCAAGATTTATTGTTTGTCACAAAATAGATAATGCTTTGCTAAAACCAGTGACAAATCTCTTGGTATTTTAATAGGTGTATACTGTGAGGACTGCACCATAAGTCCCAAGCTGGAAATATTTCCAGCAAACTGGCTGTTACAAGGGAACTTGCAGTTGAGGAATGGCCCAGTTCCCCGATTCAGGCCTTGCATTTTTCTACACTCAGGCTGGGCTCTGAGTCCCATTTCACCATTCCACTTTGTGACTCAGGATGAGGGCACAGAGCAATGTCAATACCTTTCATCCTTCTCATTTACAAAGAACCGTTTGTTTTTCAAGGTAGAGACCAGCATCTACCATTTTCTTATAAAATGTAGAAACATTATAATCTAGAAAGGACCCATGAATATTTTTTTAGTGCCTTCCATTTAGGCCAGAAAAAAAATGGCTTGTGAAATAGGAAATCTGAACTAAATTTCTTTAAAAATTAATCAAAAAATTGCCATAGGCTACCTAGGAAGAAATGTAACTGCCAATTAATTAAGTCTGCTGTAAGTTACGATGCATATAATATACCAAATCAATTTCTATTTAGCAATTATAAGCATTTAGAATATGCACTTAAACATTGGCTATACAAGCTTTGATCCTAGCTGCTTCAAGAGCTTTAATCCTAATTTAGCAAATCTTTAATATGCTAAAAGAGACAAGATTTGCCTTAAACTATTAAATATAGACTCTTTCAGGCCTTTGCACGGGAACTAGAAGGGCTGATGTAACAAACACTGAGCATTATATTTTTGGTCTACATTTTTTCCATTGGTTGCAGTCCTATTTCCTGCCATTAGATCTTCCTTTTTTTTTTTTTTCATTATATTCTTATGACCTATTTCTACAAGTTAGGATACAGGTTTTTACTGTATAGATGATTCTCTAGGCTTGGACTGCAGGAGATGTTTAGCTTCTTATTTTCAACCTCTGGATACGAGATTGGATGAGATTCAGTTATCTCTTCTCTCCCTGATGAATTTATTTCAACCAGATTTTACTATACACTTCCTATAATTTCATATTCAACAGACCAATGCTAAGTACTTCAGTGTAAGGAATAGAGAAGATCTTTAAATACAGAAACTTTTGACAAACTGGATCAGCTTAGGTAAACCTTTTGTCACCTCATTTTTTTCTTTATTGACAGTATGCTACAAGTAACAGAGAAGATTAACAAACATGCACACGAAGCCAATCAAAAGCATAAAGCATCTTCTCAAGCTGAGAGGAGTTTGAGGGTTTTACCCAACAACCTCTTGAAGAGCCCAATTTGAGGGGGACATAAACTTGCTATGAAAACACGCTCCTTTTTCTTTTATATTTAACAGTAAGTTTATGAAGTGTATAATTCAAGTCATCTCAATAGAATCATGTGCAATTACTGTTTATAAGGCCATTTTAAAGATCTTCAGAAAGATCTGGATTAATGTGAGACCTGTCAGCACTAGTTTTTTGTACACGGAATTTTTGAAGATCTGTTGCATCCTGACAGTTAAAAAGAAGCTCAGCTCAGAGTTTTATCGTGTGTGACTGCTTGTTCCCCACTCACCCCATTGAATGAACTTGTTAGGAAAAGCTGGAAAGTTTGCAGCAAATATTTGGATCGTACAGGAATTTCCAGAGGCCGGGTAGTCCTGAGCAGAGCTGGCAGCACAGCCAGCAGGTACGGATGCTTAATGCTCTCCTACATGTTACTTTGTTTATAACATCATCAGACATTATGGCCTCAAGAAAGAATTTTCTTGTCAACTGCCAGCTTCAGGTAACTCTTTGGGAAAAGAGTTGGTGACATCGGTTCAGGCAGTTTGGATAATGAGGTTAAGAGGTCAGGAAAATGCTGGTTTGACTATCTACACACCAGGTTCCCCTACCCCTTTTTGCCTGACAGGCCCTTCCTTTCAACAGGCTTTAGTCCATGCTCTCTGGAGCAGAAAGATGTCTCTGCTGGGGAATGCACCCAAGGAGGTGGTTGAAAAGGAGGTGCAGCGTGAGGAGGCAGGCAGGAGAGCCCTTGACCAGCAGACCTCTTTAAGGACCCCTACCAGAAGCAGGACTCGTAGCAGCAGCCATAAAGTAGTGCACAAAGTGAGTCAAGGACCACTCTCTGACAAAGCACAAACCATATATATATGGGAAAATTCTCACCCTGCAAACCAGGCCAGTCTCTTCCATGCTGGTCCTTGGAAACAGCCTCTGTGTGAGCCTGTGCTGGCAGAGGTGGCATTGAGCTGAAGACCATGCTCCCAGTCCAGAAGTACAGACAACCTAGCATGAGCCTTGGAGGTCATGTCCTCCTGTGGTTCAGTTCATGGTTTGCTCTGTTACTTCCCATGGAGGTAACTGAGAACACAAGGTGCCTAAAAATTCCCCTTGGTGCTGACTAGAAGAGGCTGAGGTCTATGTTGACAAGGGAGCCCATGTTATGATGAAGCATGTGGACAGCAGTGATCTGCCCTGGACAATGACTGGGTTTTCTTAAGCATTTCACTGTGAGGGTGTTTCTACCTTTTATTTTTGATGAAGACAGCTATGAAAAGTCTGCCTCCACACCACACCAAGGTTCCCAAAAACAAGGAGCTGCCAATGCCTTGAGTGCAAATGAATGCATGGCTGCCCATTTAACCTTAACTCAATACCATTATGGATGCAGTCTCTAAGCACAGCTGGACTGCCTTCACATTTGAGCTAAGATTTTTGTCTGAGCAACACTACATGGGCTTTAACAGGCAGCTCAAGGAGCTCTGCAGGCTCCATATGGCATGGAGGTAGCACTCCAGTCTTCCTCTGAGAGCTCTTCAGGCCTTGTCTTGGAGCCTTCTGACAGAGATAGCACCTTCCTATCCTTCCTTTCCATCCCAATTGATTTCTTTCAGATTACACATCAATCATCTGCCATGACTAATCATCTTCTAAGCATCTGCCCACTTCCATAGATCAAGCATTTGCCTCTTTCTTGATCCATGCTTGAGTAAAATCAGTCCCCTTTGCGTTCCTTCAACCAGCAAGGGAGTAAGGTAATTGCTCTTACAGTGGCAGCCCAAGAGAGCCAGTACCACCTCTGCTATCAGCTCCTGACTCCTGGGCTAATGCAAACTAATAATACAAACTGCAGTTTGACTGACTTTTCCCTTTCCAGTCCCTCCTCCAGGCAATTCAGCTTCTCTGAAGAAGCAGCTTGCTGGAATTCAAATCTTCCGTTGTTGAAATGGGATTCAGATCTTCCCTTGTTGAAATACCAACCCAAAGTCATATTTCTTGGAGGAGTGGTGGAAGATGCTCTGAATCTTCTCCAGCCTCTAAATGTCCTTCTAACCCTTGTCTAGAGTAAATCATACTGCAGACTTACCACAGCCTGAGCTATTCTCATGTTAACAACAGTCCTCAGTGGTGCACATAAATAATTTCTTTGCTCCCAGATGTGTCTGCTGATTTTACTTAATTATCTGAACCCCAACAGTATGAGCCATAGACATGTAGGGCCTTCAAAGGGTCATATCACTCTATAAACAGCCAAATAGTTGCACAGTCTGGGTTGTTTTGCCTTTAGTTTCTGTAGTCATACATTAAATAGTAATAACCCAGTAATTTTCCCCTCACCTTACAAGGAGACTGTGAATATATATTAACAATGTCTGGCATAGACAATCTCACAATTCCTATTCTAGACAGAAAATGTAAGTGAAAGAGCTGGGAACTGAAGGTAGAGAGGAAGGAGAGTTCAGTACTGTCCTTTCTGTGTCTGGGATGAGATGGTGCTCTGTGGGATTCATCCACTTCAGTAGGTTGCCCCATAACATTCCATAAAGGTCAAGCTACACTCAGACACAATAATTTAATTCAGGTATTTGCCAACTTGTGATTGTCAACACTGTCATCAAATTTGTTATTTTAGTGTTTTTCCTTGGATAAATACTGTATGTACAATGAGGTAGGCATTAAAACAGCTTCAATAACACCATGAGACAGACAGCAAAAAAAAGTTTGTGGGTTTTTTTTAAAGACTGTTCAAATTAAATACACATGCATTATCCTCATCATTTACATAAGGAGTTTGGTTGTTGAGCTATCATAGGTCCCGAAGACACAGATGCGAGAGCACATCACAGACTCAAATGTACCTCTCTCTTTCCTGTCCTTTCTCCCCCTTCCATGCAAGGCCAACCTTCCTCCACTGTGCTCACCTCCCAGCAGGGATATTGGGGAACCAAGACTCCTGCCCAATTTATTGACATGGAAACGCAATGAGATATCAGGAGCCAGAATTGGCCAGAGGGACTTCCATCACATTTTGGATGCTAGGGAAGGCTTTACAGGGAAAGAAGAGTTCTTATTTGAGGTGAAGGTCAATATAACACACAGCATTAAAATGAGTGAAAAGTAAACTTTTTCCTGTATGATATATATAGTCTCATGAGGGCTCTGATAGTCCCAAAGTTTCAGTACAGCTAAACAGTAGGGAATTAGTTTAGACCTCTAGTGCTCTGACTGCAAAAACCTGCCAACTTTCCCATTAAGGAGGAAGAATCTCTGTGGGCAAATTACATTCATTTCCCAAAGCTGTTCTTTGGGAGGAAAGAAGAATTTCCTTTTATGAATAAATTCAAACAGTATATCCTTTCCTTTCTAAACATCCCTATTTATACTACTAGCAGTGACTGGTTTGCTGGGAAACATTGGAGGAGCACAGTGACAACTTCCAGTCACAGATGAGACATCATAACAGGGTCAGTGCCAGAAATGGTTAAGTAAGTTTATTTCTAATTATCATATATTGCCCTAATTTAGGACATACTTCTTATTTGAGGTTTGACAACTAACTTCTGGCAGCAACAAGTAAGCAAATGATCACCTCTGAGCATACAAAAGAGGATGTCAAAGATGCCTCCTTACCTCCTGCAGAAACTTCTCGCTCATCGGACCGAAGTGATGGCCTGGGGGTCTAATTCCTGACACCACCAGTCCAGAACTGAAGAGTCTTGGCTTCTGAAGGTCAGGTTTAAATTTGTCGTACAGGATGTTGGGGGGCTTCGCCTCCCCTCCATTGGTCACCTTCTGCTCTGTAGAGATGGGCATGCCACATGCAGGGGTACCGAAGGGCAGCCCTGACGGCGCAAATGAAGGGTCAAGCTGCTCTATTGAACGAGGGTTTCTTCTAATGTATGTGATGATTTTAGGTCTCACAGGTTTGGGCCTGGGTATGGCAGGTTTTATCTCGACACTTTCTTCCAGTTTTTCACTGCAGTCACTGTCCACATCCACCTTATCTGTGAGGGAGCCCTTGGAGTGGATCAGGATAGGTTTTGGGATGGCACTGCTGCAAGCAGTCTTGATAGGCACTTTAGGGGATATGTTTAACAACTGTGTACTGTCAATGGGAGGTAGGACTGAGGAGGGTGACAGCTTGTCAGCATGAAGTGCACAAAGGTCCTTTAAATTACTGTTCGATAGTGTGGGCTGACTATTAACATCCAGTGTTGCCACAGGGTGCACAGGCGTTGGGACACATAAAAGAGGATCAGCCTTTGCCAAAACCTGACAGCTCTCTGGTGCTTCATCTGGAGGATTGTTCTGTGCATTCGCTGTCTTTTTACTTGGAACTGAAAAGCTTGAGGTCTCCACATCACTGTTGTGGTTGTCAGGTTGTTGGTTTGACAGTGTCTCTGTACTGTGCGCTCCGTGCTGATCTGAGAGATCACAAGCAGGCACAGCAGCATCCTCAGTGCTTCTTTTGACAAGCATCAGTTTATTCTCATTAACTTTCAAGGTTTTACTGTCAGAGAGATTAATGTTCTGTATAAGAGATATCTGTTCACCAACTGTTTCAACACAACCTGCATCAACGTCATATAAATTTTTGTTTTTTCTAGGTGTCACTTTGCCACTGGATTTACTACTGCAGGTGAGTGGGAATACTGTTTCCACTTCTTCATCAGTAAAATATTCCTCACCAACCTGGGTAGTTGTCCTGTTGTCACTGTTACTGGTTCCTCTACCTTCCCCACCAGTGATGACGTTATCACTTAGCAATTTGTCATCTGGATAGGTTACCACCTGGCTTGACAATGGATCCTCTACTTTGTTACAGGTGTCTTGAAAATGGGAGGCTTGAAATTTTAGTGCATCAGACCCAGAGTCTTTCTGTTCCTGCACTGCTGTATTTTCATCTTTTTGACATCCCAGGAACTCTACCAGCATAATTCGCTCAATCTTTTGTTGACATGTATTTTTAGATTGCAGAGATGGTGCAGTCTTAAGCTCCAGTTTTTTATTTTTATCACCCTGACCTAATTGTGCTTCAGATTTACTAGCAATCTCATTGGGCTTAACAGCTGAATGTTGAGAATGAGAAGTATGCGGTGTGCTTTCAATGTTAACATTTGGTACATTTTCTGGTTTAGTTATTTTCTTGTTCCCTGAGGTAGATGGTTTAGAATAAAATACATTATTTTCCTCTGAGGTATTGTCAAGTGGATGAAACACCATCCCAAGAAAATGATCTGTGGATGGTTTTTGTGATTTCTCTGCATTTCCTATCAAATGGTGTGACCTGTCAATGGAGTCCAAAGACGCAGAAAGCAGACGTTTACAAGACACGCGGCCAACAGAGTCTTTTGCAAATGTTTCAGATTGAGGAGAAAATTTACTTGGTCTTCCCAAGGAAAGCCTTTTTATTCTCTCCATCTCCACAGTCCTGGACATTTTACCCTTAGAAAAGTTCTGGGTGAAGTCAACATCACCTTTCGAAATAACCTCCAGGTTGGCATCATTTGTGCTACTTTTTAAATTGGACAGACTTTGTCCTCGGCTAATCCTGATATGCCTTGATAGATCCTTAGCCTCGCTGCTCCTACAGTCTTTCCCCATTTCCCTGCCTGTGGTGGAGGGCAGCTTGCTTTCCTGTACACTGCTGTGACATGTCCGAGAGTCTTTGAAGGTCAGAAGTTTATTCTGCTCCGTGTTCAGATGAGTAACTTTCTCTGATCCAAGTTTCTTAACATCCCCTTCGGTGGTTCTAACTTTTGTGACAATTTGGTTAGCGTTGGTATCCCCCACACTCACTATGCTTTCATTATTGTTTTTTATTTCGCTGTTGTTGTCCTGAAGCTGGGCATAACATGACTTGTTTGGGATTAAAGGAGCACTCATTTTGAAGCTTCCGGTGACTGCCTTTTTGGCAGCCTTAATTAATGAGAAAGCTTTTTTTTCTCTATCAAGTTAACTATTATGCATGCTTCAGTTATATATTTAAATTATAAACTGATCAGTAGAAAATTTCTCGTCAGAAAGCGTGGAATCTGTTGTCAGGGTCACATTTTTGTGCTGCTCAGTTGTCTTTTTTGCAGCCTCTGGACCTAGGAAATCTTTATGGCATGCAGTAGAGAGGTTCAATGAAAGCAAAATAGATCTGTCAAGTTCCTTCTGAATGAGAGCCAGTTAATCCAGCCAACCTATGAGAAGAAAAAAAAAAGCAAACACAAACCAGACCACGTTAGAAACATTACACCAATGTCAGGAATCATGCTAAGTAAACTAAAGTTAAAATCAACAGTGCTTCAAGGTATGTCCCCAGGATAGAACACTTTCAAACACTTTAGGTGCTGTTTCAATCACAGGTTTGCTCCCAGCAAAGATTCTTAGTGTAGCTCAGATCTCTGACTTGGGAAGTTATGCAGTTAAAACTGTCCTGGTTCGAAGAGTGGTTTCTACTGCCTTTAAACCTCATAGATTTACAACTGGAAATAGACATAAATAGGTAGGTGAGGATGGGATCCCACACTGAGGGTCTAAGCACTTTCATATTGCTGTAACAACCTCTTTATTATACCAAGGGCGGCTACAGATGCATTTAAAGCACGACTGCACAGACAAGCCATAAGTATTAGAGCTCCATTAGCGGACGTTTATGGGCTTCTCTTCTTGCCTTGTCCAATTCACTGCTGTTACTTGTGCTGACACCCCATCCCCTTCGACATTTCTTAGCCAGATCAATAGATGTCAAGAAAGCAAAAATTAAGGCAGGAGGCTTGCAAAGAAGATAAGTGTTTTTTCCAAGATGGCTTGCATATGTGTATGTTCAAATATGGAGGATTATACGCCAGTCCTAATGCAGTGTAGCTCCTTTTGTCTATCTCCCACCTGTGGCTTTGGGGGCCTAGATTTTGTCTTCTATCACCTCCAACAAGATGAATGTAAAATTTCTGTCTGTGTGATGTTTAAATTCACTCTCAGAGATATTTCTTGTACCTTGTATGTTCATACCCTTCATGATAAAGAAATATGAACACTGGAAATAGTGACATGCTCCCAGTATCTTCTGGTCCCAGAAGGTAGAATTTAAAGCACCTGCAATGATCCCAGCTGTGCTGGACTTCTAATCAGAGGCTCATGGCACCACTAATTAGAAGCGCTGATTAAGTCCACTGCTTTGTCTACAGCACCTGGGTGAAGTTTGGGCTCATGTTTTAATACCTACAATAAGTGAGTCCTCCCAGCTTTCACATTCTGTCCAACCCTGCTCACAACATCTGGCTCTGAGCTCAATCCAGTTCCTTTAGACAGTGCACACGCATGTTGGTTGGATCTGTATTCAGGCTCTTGGCATGGTTCCAGTTCTTCAGCAAACAATAACTAAATTAACTCATGAAACACAACACAGTATAAAGAATTTCACTACTACAGCACAGAATTCTGTAATGTATCTCATTCACAATGCACCGTAGAGCAACACTTTTAAACTACTTCTGTGCTCTGTACTTATTCCCAGAGAAAAAAAAGAACTGACTACTTATTAAATTAGATATATGCACTATGGAGTTCTTTGGTTTGTTTCTCATGGACTTCTCCTCCTTCCAAACAAGAAAAACCAAAACCACAACCAACCAAACAAAAAAAATAATGCTAGAGTGTACATATTCAGCCTAAACACTGAACTCTAAATCTCTTCACTGGGTAAAGCATATGTGTTTTTATCTGTTTGATTAGTTAGGAAGGGGCATGGATGGGCTCCACAGTCCAGTTCATGTTTCTACTTCAGCTGGCAATTGGCAGCACTCTATGGTCCCAAAAGTGAGGGTTGTGAAAACAATCAGAGTCTGAAAACCCACTCCTATGAAGGAAGGCAAATTTAATAGAAACTGCAGTAAGGAAAGCTTTGGGGAACTAAGGAAAATATGAGGGGAACTCATCCTCATCTTTCTTGTACTACTTTGTAGTTTCTCACCAAAGGGTAACTGAGCGTCCCAAAACTTTAACAGATTGTGGTGGGTTGACCATGGCTGATTGCCAGATGCCCATCCAGCTGCTCTCTCACTCTCCCTTCTTAACAGGAAAGAGAGCTAAAAGAAGGGAAAGCTCATGGGTCAAGATAAAGACAGTAAGATCACTTAGAGAGTATCATCACAGCCAATAGAAACTTGACTTGGAGAAACTTAATTTCATTATAGCCAGTTAAAATATAATTGGATGGTGAGGAATAAAGACAAAACCCTAAAATACCCTCCTTCACCCACCCCTTTTTTTTCCAGGCTCAACTTCACTTGTTCATTCATGGCTCCTCTGTCCCACTAGTTTCTCCTTCCATGTCTTGTGCTCCCAGTGGCACTGCACCTCTGAGTGCTATGGCAGTGTATATAAATAAATCAGTAAGTTATGATAATGATGTATATTAAACCCTAAACACCGTATCAGGCTGCACACATTTCAAACATCGAAGTAGAGCAATACTTTATTTTGTCACTTATTTTCTTCTCTAAATCTCTTACATGGGTTTAGAACAAAGTTAACTAAGGTATTTGAGATTACGGACATGGTGCTAAAGAGGTTGTTTATTCCTCTTGTTTACACTGCCCCAATACAATTAGTAGTGCTGCAAATGAAGATAATAGAATCATAGAATATCCTGAGTTGAAAGGGACCCCTAAGGATCATTGAGTCCAACTCCTGGCTCCACACAGGGCCAAACAAGTCAGAGCATGTGACCAATCATGCATCATCCAGATGCTTCCTGACCTCAGTCAAGCTCAGTGCTGTGACCACTTCCCTGGGGAGCCTGTTAAAGTTCTATCACTGGTCATCAAAGAGGGACTTCAGCCTCTCCTCATAAGACTTCCCCTCCAGACCCTTCACCTTCCTCACTGCCTTTCTCTGGATACTCTCCAATGGTTTTGTGTCCCTCTTGTACGGTGGCACCCAAACCTGCACACAGCACTTGAGGTGAGGCTGTACCAGCACAGCGTGGAGTAGGACAATCACCTCCCTGGAACATCTGTCCATGCCATGCTTGATGCACCTCAGAATATGGTTGGCCCTCCTGGCTGCCTGGGCACACTGCTGGCTCATGTTTAATTTGCTCTCAACCCAGATCCCCAAATTCCTCTCAGCATGGCTGGCCTCCAGCATCTGACCCCCCAGTCTGTATGTGTAGCCAGGGTTGCCCCTTCCCAGGCGCAGAATCCGGCACTTGCCCGTGTTAAACTTAATGCTGTTGGTGATTGCCCAGCTCTCTGATCTCTCCAGGTTGCTCTGTAAGGCTTCTCCACCCTCAGCAGAATCAACAGCTACTCCCAATTTGGTGATATCTTCAAATTTACTTAAGACACCCTCTAGTCCTTTGTCCAGGTTGTTTATGAAAATGTTAAAGAGAACTGGGCCTAAACTGGAACCCTGGGGAACCCCACTAGTGACTGGCCACGAGCCAGATGGAACCCCATTCACTATCCCCCTGTGGGCTCAACCCTTCAGCCAATTGCCCACACAACACATTATGGTTTTGTCTAGTTGTATGCTGGACAAAATGTCCAGCAAGATACTGTGAGACACAGTACTGAAAGTCTTACTGAAATCTGAAAAAAAATAACATCAACTGGTTTTCCTTGGTCAGCCAGCCAGGCGACCTTGTCATAAAAGGAAATCAGATTGGATAAACAGGACCTTCCTCTTCTGAACCCGTGTTGGCTGTGACCAATGACTGCACTGAAGATAGTTTTGAAAAAATATTGTGGAAATAGCTGTATCTGTTCAAAGCATTTTCCCACACTGTGTATGAGACAGGCTATGCTGGTATGCTTCAGAGACCAGACCAAATAATTAGGTTTAATATTGGTGGTACAAACTGATCAACATGAGGGTCAGGAAAAGATCTGTCCACTCTCAAACACAAGGCATTGAACAATCTCAGTATGCTACCAGTTGAGATGATTAACCTCTTAAAGCAGACAATGCTGACCAGAGACACTGCTTTTAAGAGAAGGCATAATTGTCTAGGCAGAGATTAATCTTGGGCAGTGTTAGTACTGTTCCTGTGCTTCCTCCAGAGTCAGTGAGAGACAGGCACCTTGGAAAGGTGGTTTGTTCTGTGCTAACACCTCCCAGGATCCCAGGGTGGACTCTGCACACAATCTTTCAACTCCGTCTCTTCTGGTGACACCCAGTATTACACTAAGGATGTCACAGACTTGAAGAACCCATTACATCCTTATAATGAACACCTATAATGAACAATACAATTACCTGAAAGTATTTTCTTCAGCAAAACACTCCCTGTTTAACTGTGTAATTGTTTTTACAGTTGCCATTGCAATGAATACACAGAATAATTGTTGTTTGAAAATAATATAAGATGGCATTCTGCTATATAACATACTGACAGCCCAGGACTCCTGCTAAATTAATATCAAAATACAGGGGAGATTTAGGTTGGATATTAAGATAAAGTTTTTCAGTATGAGGGTGGTAGTTCACTGGAACAGGTTGCCCAGAGACATAGTGGAGTTCCCATCCCTCGAGATATTCAAGGTCAAGATTGATGGGGCTCTGAGTGACCTGATCTAGTGAAGATGTCCCTGGTTATTGTAGGGAAGTTGGGCTAGATGACCTCTAAAGGTCTCTTCCAATCTTACACATTCTATGATTCTATAATCATATGATTATGTGATTCTATAATTAATTGGCATCTATGCCAATTAACACCTTATTAATCCAGTTTCCCCTGTGAAGGAATACAAGCTTTTAGGTTTGTTCAATCAATATAATAAAGGGTTGTATACTGTGATACGTGTACTTGAGTGTGAGATATATGATTTTGTGTTCCATTTGGGATTTTAGGAGATTTGTTCTGTAGATAGCTTCTATTTAAGAAACTTTGGCTTGCATTTTCTGCAGGATAGTTTATGTGGTACTGTCTAGACTCAACTTCACTATGCTTTTTGGAGTCAGTGAGATGAAAAGACTCAGCTGTTCCTGGGTTCTGCAGGCTCTTCTGTATTTTATTGTTCACCTTTCTAGACTGATGTTGGCTGAGTAATACACACCTAAAATCACTCCCTGTTGTGCATCTCTGAGATGACAGAGATGCGAACCTCCTAACTCTTCAGATGCCCTCTTTAGTGCAGGAGCAGGGGCTAAGAGGAGACTTGATACCAGCAATGACACCACCTCATCACTTAGCAACATCTCACTGGGGACCCTGGATAAGAAATATGACTGCACGTCTTATACCAAGAATGGACTTGGTGTATGTAAACCTTGATATGGGTGAACGTTTCTTAATATTGTAGAGTGTAAAAATATCCCCTCTGAAATGCTGAGAGTGGAAAATGAAGTCGTAGCTCTCCATATCAGAGCATTTTGGCAGGATGCAATAGCTATATTTGTGGAAAAAAAAACCTTTACAAAGTGACATGAACATGCTAGACAGTAGAATAAAGGATATCCACCAGACTACGGTTAGTTATGTATCCCACAGGGAGGAGAAAAGTTCAAGGAGCCAGAAACATACTTAAATAGTTTTGTTTAACTTCAGCAGTATCAGTTTCCTTCTGAAATGTCTATCTTTTAAGAGCCTCTATTCTAAACCTGAGCCCATGTAATGAGGAACTAGGAAAGACATCTACAAGAGTTTCTTCCCAAGTGCTATTGCTGTTCCTCCCCACACTCTGCTCCATCCTAAACTACATTTAGCAGGTTCCACCCCACACTCTGGAGACATCAGGGAGAAGGTGAAGCTGACCTGGATGATTGTTACACACACCCTCCTGCTCTCCTCCCCCCCGCAAGCACACAACAGAGCTCAGGTTTGTAAAATGTAGCAGGCTGGAAAAGCAAAGCAGCAGTGTGCTTCTGAACAGGAACAGCAGCTTGTTGTTAAGCAAGCAGCATAGAAATATTGCTATCCTCAGGAGGCCCCAAACAAAAGAAAAATGGTATCACCATGTTATTGGATGTATGTTTTGTTTTCAATCTGTCACAAATACTGAATGGTAATAATTATAAGATATGCAAAGGAATTATCAAAACATAAGGAAAACTAAAAATGGACGTAAAGAAATAAAACCTGAAATGTGTTGAGAAGTTTGGCTACTGTATAAACATTTCCTAATGTAGTCTGTCATAGCTGCTTCCCATCCTGGTACTGAAAGTCTAAACCCAGAATATTTACACCATCGTACACTAAAAGCATCTGGTTGTACTGGTACACTGTGCACAGCTCAGGCCGATTGGGCTTTCAGTGTAAAGTGTATGAGAAGCACCTGAATACTTTATATGTTGGGTTTGCATGGTTTTGGTAGCAAAGGGCTACATGGGTGGCTTCTGTGAGAAGTTGTCAGAAGCTTTCTCCATGTCCAGTAGAATCAATATCAGCCAGCTAAGGCTGAGCCGATCAGTGATGGTGGTAGCACCTCTGTAATAGCAGAGTTAAGAGGGAACAGGAGTGAGAATATGGGAGAGGAACAACCCCTGCAGACACGGAGGTCAGTGAAGAAGGAGAGGTAGGAAATGTTCCAAGAACCAGAGGAGAGATTCCCCTGGAGCTTGTGGAGCATGATGGTGGAGCAGATTCCACCTGCAGCCTCTGGCCACACTGGAGCAAGATCCTGGCAGGACCTGCAACCCATGAGAAGGACGCTGTTGGAGAAGTTTATAGAGGACTGTCTCCTATGGAAAGGACCCGGCACNATGGAAAGGACCCTGCACTAGAACAGACGAAGAGTGTGAGGAGTCCTCCCCCTGAGGAGGAAGGAGCAGCAGAAACAACCTGTGATGAAGTGATACCAACCCCCATTTCCCATTCCCCTGTGCTGCTTGGGGGGAGGTAGAGAAATCAGGAGTGAAGATAAATTTGGGAAGAAGGGAGGGGTGGGGGGAGGTGCTTTTAAAATTTGTGTTTATTTCTTATTAGTCTACTCTGTTTTGATTGGTAATAAATGAAATTAATTTTTCCAATTTGAGTCTGTTTTGCCTGTGACAGTAACAGGCAAGTGATCTCTCCCTGTCCTTATCTTGACCCAGAAGCCTTTTGTTATATCTTCTCTCCCCTGCCCAGCTGAGGAGGGCGGTGACTGAGCATCTTTGGTGGGCACCCAGCCTCCAGCCAGGGCCAACCCACCACACCTTACCATCCACCTGCCACTGAGCTAAGGCCTCTTGCTGCTACCATTACAAAACAAAAACCAAAAAGCAAGAAAGGGTCTGTAACTGGAAGGGGCAGAGACAGGAGCCTGCAAACACTCCTGCAAAGGAAATGCACTTCACCTGGTGGGGTTGTGGGTTGCTGCCTGGGGTGAGGATCATGATCTCTGCTGCGTGTGAGGACCTGCACACCAGCCCACTTTGCCAAGACTCAGAGAGGAGGCCAAGTGATGTGATGGGGTATTTATCCTCCCAGAAGGCTGCCTGATCACAACTTAGTTAAAAGCATGAAGTGAGAAGCCTCCAGTTATTAGCTTCAGAACAGGATGAGCATCTTTGCATTACAGGGCCCACAGCTAAACTCCTGTGGAAATGGTCCCTAAGAAAGAAATAAATTTCAGCCCACAGGGGAGATGCCCCCATTTTCTGACAAATTCAGCTATGGAAGAAGATGGATGAAAGGAGATGAGGAATATATTTGTATGAAGCAGGAAACAGACACAGTTCTTACAATTACTATAGAAAACTGTCATGAACAGCAGCCTCCTGGTATGCACAGGTCTCCCAAGAAATGCTGCTGGGGAGGACTCTGAAATCAGCCACAGCCTAGCTGAGAACCTCTCTGGGAGAAGAGGTACCACCACAGCTAATGCCAGGGATGCACACTGTCAAGTACTGAGCACCATGGAAAAATAATACAGTGCTGGAAGGAAAGAAGGCAGGAATATCTTCGTGAGATACCCAAACAATTATGAAGAACTTCTTCCAATGGTGATGGAAGTTGAAGGCTGATACTAAGACATTCAAAAAACCCAATCAAACAGTAAACCTCTTGGAGTGGGTAATGTACAATCAAAATTAATTAAAAGTGGTGGAGGAGCGCTCACCCAGACATGGGATAATTTTGTTAATGTGATTTGGAAAGCTGAGAATTAAGATTTGGATACACTCCCCAGTGGCTTCTATTCATAATGAAACAGACCCAGCTGTTTGGGGAAATTACAGCATAATCTCATCATTGGCAGATCCTATGGAAATGTTGCTCTATATGATGAAGAGGACAGTGCTTCAGATAGACAACTTTCTGCCTGATAAGCAATTAAGACTTCAACAGAGAAGAGAAGCAATGGAACAAATGTTAAATTTTTACACACTGGAAAATGACAGGAAGGCAGTTCTTATTCACACTTGTAAAACTGGAACAATCTGAAAATATTAGGGGTTTTTGTAGAGAATGATTCTGCAGCATTTCCAGAATTTCAGTGTTTTAGTGGTTTCAATGCCTTTACAGTCAATAAATTTTAATCTTTTTATTATTTATATGGTTAACTATTTTATATCTAAGTAAATATACATATAAAAACTGGATATAGAATAGTTAGTGGTAAGGAATGAGAGGTTTCATATGCCAAAGCAAAGGTTTTCAGTTATATTTTTATTCACCAGTTAAACACGGTTTAGTTAGTCCAAAATATTAATTAATTTATGCTGGTTTATCAAATTAATTTTATCAAAACCAGACTTAAACACTTGAAACGTTTAGAGTCTAAATTTTCTTTAAATTATCCTAAAATTTTCTAAATTAAACTTTTTCACTTTACAGTTTCAAATAATATTTCAAGATCAAGTTTACATCATGTTTGCATGTTTAAAAGTTTATTAAATGGCAAATCAGGTGTTACAGAAAGCTCATTTCCTCCACACAAATTAATATTTTCTTTTCCTAAATAAGAGGGTGATAAGCCCAATGGAGGATTCTGGTTCTTGCTTTCATGATGCCTATGAAGAGATGTTTCTTTTTCACTTTTTTTTTTCTTGGGCTAGTATTTCTGTTCTTCTTCCAGTTACCATGCCACATGAAGGATATCCCACACTCCAAAGAGTGTACAGCCACATACGAATGAGATGGTGATGTAGCTGGAGGAGGATGGTTAAGGAAGATTCAGCCCTGCAGTCCTGCTCACCACCAGAATCAATCAGAAAGCACCCACATCAGAGTATAGCCTCATCTTCTCGGTCTGTGTATGCCCTGTTGGCTCTCTTTCCCCAGAGACTTTGGGTAAAAGCCTGCAGTAATCTATTTTCCTTATACGACAACCCCCAAGGGATCACTGGGAAGCAGTACAACTCCCTGTTGGCACAGCCACATGCATCACTACAAAAAGCAGAGCCAAAGGTAAAGGTGCTAAAGCAAGTTTGTCCCCTGATTTTCCCAGGAGAGAGGAGGTGGCAGCATCTCTCTCCACGACCTGAAGCAATAGGACTGAAAAATCATGCCAGCATGAAACCTCACCCTCAGAAACCACTACAGCTCCTGGCAGTATCATGATATACAATTGGCTTGCAAGTGCAACTTTCCTTTCTGAATAAATTGAAAAAATGGAAAGGATGCTCCATGTTAGAACTATTTCTATATCCTTAACTGCCTATGCATGGCAAATAGAGGACATCAATGCAGCAGGGAGAGCAAAGGGATTACACTCTTTTCCTTTGGCTGAATACCCCTCTTCAGCACTGGAGCGTTTTATTTCATAGGCCCTATTGCAGATGGGAAATCACCATGATCACATGCAACTGCTGCTGGCCAACGCAACCTGAGGCTGCTTGGCCTCCCTGGGGAACAGACCCACAACTTCTTCTGCCATGGCAGTGACAACAGTGATGCAAAGAGCAGAAATCTTTGTATGGCTCCTTACTTTACCCCCTGCTACACTGTGGGGATCAGCACATCTCCAATACAAACAAAACAAAAACCTTCCCAGATAATGCATATAAATTATTTCCATTTCATAAAAAACTTGTAAATGTGAGGGGCTTGGGTGGGGTTTTTTTGTAAAAACTGCATTTTGTAATACAAATCTGAAGAGCTACCCTAATAATTTATTACCTGTGAGGGCTGAATTCCCAAAGCAGGTTATGTGGAAAGGATCCTGCTTACTGCTATTTCAAAGGAGCATGGGATTTGGGATTAAAGATTCTCATTATCAAAACCGACAAATTATTTTAATTATTAACATCAATCACGTCTCCACAAGGCATAAGTCTTAATAGTTGTTTTTTCAAGTCTTATTTTTTAACATTTCCATTGGCTTTCAAATGTTCACTGTTGGATAAGACAACATACTCTGATATAAGCAATCCTATTAATTGGATTTCCCCTCAAAAAGCAGAAGTCTCTGATCGTCTTAGCAATGGCAACCAGGAAACTGATTTTTATAACAACAGCAACTTATCTTGAGCAAATGTCTGGTTTTATTTTAATCCCAGATAAGTATACCTGGTTTAAGGTATAGGAACAGCTCATACTTTTTGAGGCACAAGCTATTCAATTCAGGACTTCAAAGAAAAACCAGCATCAGAACCTCAGGGAAAGTCATGGTGAAGAGACACCGTATTGGAGGAGGGCATCTTTGCTCTTTAAGTAGTAAGATCTGGTAAATCAAGCAAGGCACAGCCTCAGCTCAGAGCTCCAGTCCACGTAGATCTATCTATAATGCCACAGCTACAAGCAAAACACAGGCAGCACAAAGAAATCTTGAATAAAAGGGCCAAATGAAACACATTTATCATTGATCACCCCAAAGCACCACAGAACAAACAAAATGGGAAGAAAGCAAGCAGTAAAGATGGCAAATAAGTCAAACCAAAACTTGATTCCTTCCAAACAAATGGAAACCAACAGAAGAAAAATGATGCATCGAGCCAAGTCCACAGATCAGCTGACCTGTTATGTATAGATAGGCTACTCCAGGACTGACCTGAAGTACAAGGCACTGGGACAGCCCTCTGCACTCCTTCTTTTTCTCCTGGATGGTAGGAGGGCCACCACTCATGCACTGCTTCACCACTTGGCACTCAGGCACAGTGCCACCAGTGTGAACAGGAGATAGTAGTGAAGGCAAGAGACGCACCATCAACTCCTGTTGTTCTCTTCTGTCTGAGGAGAGGGAGCAGCAAAAGGATCCTGCTCACCCTTTCTGAGCCCATTAACCCCACAGAGCCCAGACAGCAACTTCCTATGTCCCCCTCTTTCCAAAAACATGAACTGCAGTTTATCATAAAATCTGCAACAGCTGGACGGCGGATGCACTGGGCCCCCAAACACTGCTTAATTTATTTCTGTGCAGCACAAAATCTTGACATAGAAAAGGGATTGTGAAATGTTTCCAAAATGATCATTGTTTTTTGGTTTTGTTTTTCTTTTTGCTAAGACTGCTAAATCTTTCCTGCCTTCCAAAAAAACATCTGGGAGGCAGAAAAAAAGTATATATTTAGTTGTAACACTCAAGCATAAAAAAGTTCATAAATTTGATTCCTATTGAGCAAAACCCAGAAACTCAGAAGCTTTGTCTACTCCAGCAAATTTACCCACTGCTGAAAAAGCAGTTACAACTGGTGCTGAACTCAGTTTAACTTCAAGTGTAGCCAAGGATAAACTGTCTTCCCACATCATATTCTGAATTCGACTGAATTCAACAACAGGTAATTGTGTCAGTTCTTAACTGAATACCTAAATATGAATTTTAGATTGCTAGGTTTGCACATTTCCGTTTGAACTGCCACCAGTCCTGTAACGCTGTCAAACTTATGAAAAATCACTGCAGTCAAACCTGCTACTGAGCTATAGAGAGGCATGGTGCAGATGACACACAGAGGCAACGCATCACTAAAAAGCAAAGCACATGTAAAGCATTATCGGAAGTTCTGCTGATTTGCTTTAATTCCAGTAAAACCATCTTCCATAATTTGATCTACATTTCCAAAATATTTTGTGACTTGAGAGCTAATGGGAGGAAAACCCACTGTCAAGTTGTTCTAAAAAACAAAAACAAAGAAATAAACAAAAAAGACAAAAAACAGTGGGAAGATGAAATCTATGGTAAAATCCAGACTGGGCTCTAGACTAGAGGACCCTGGTTACATCAGTTATGACAACTGACTGAAGGGCATAAAGCTCAGAGTGTTTTTATTCACAGTTGTACGCTCCTACAACGCTCTTTCAAGTACATGAAGTAGGTTTCCAGGTGTAATTCCAGCTGTTAGGAAAGCAGAAGGAACATCATTTCCCCACTCAAGCCACTCTGACCGAGAAACTAGAAGTTCAGATGCCGTGCTGCCCACAGTGCACCATGCATCAGCAGTGGCTGAGGGCTCACCAAGGGTGAATTGGCGAGGAAGTTCTCATTTAAGAGCACAGAAGGCAGAATGCAAAATCCTCTTATTCAGAAAGGTCAAGCACAAGTAATGCATTACCTGCCTGCTGCTACTGATCCTGAAAGTGTACTACAAGTACTTCAGAGCAACCACTGCTCTGTAAACAATTACATTCATTCTGCTTAAAAAAAAAAACATAGATATTGCTCAAAAACGTTTGCAGCAAATTGTCTGTAATTTTCATAAATTAGGAGAAATTTGATTCAGTGTTAGCAGGCTATCACCTTTCTATTTAACATGCACTCTATCTCTGTATACTCCTTACATGTATAAACAAAATAAGAAATACTTTCATTGTGAACTTCGGGGACTTTTTCCCTTCTGTATTTTTCAACAGCAAATTTACATATAATAAAAGGACAGGATTCAAGAACTTTATGCTCACTTTTTTTTTACATATATATTTTATTAGTACCCAAAATTCTGCATCAGGCATATTCTGTATATATCAAAAACAGATCAGCTCAATGAAAAGTAGCAAGTATGCACCCCTCAGCCCAAGGAGAAAGGGTTATTTCTTTCAAGTTGCACACTTCAATTTACAGTAGTCCCACTCTCAACTTACCCCAAATGTACAATTGTCTTCCCTCCTCCTAAAGCCAGGAAGAGGTTCAGGCTTTGCAGCATGTGCTGAAGACTTGCTGGGCTTTTGGGCAAAATACAGATATCAGCTCCAAAGAATGGGGTACTGCCAGGGAAGCACGTGCAAGTTCTCATCCTTATTCCTCCCATTTGTCTGTGTTTGGAAACTGAAGGGAGGAGGATGTAGTCTCCCAAGGGACTGCCCAAGACTTTCCAGCTTTGCTGGTGGAGCTGGTTGGAGGACAAACTGAACATGAGTCAGTCTTGCCCAGGGAAGTGGTCACAGCACCGAGCATGACTGACTTCAAGAAGTGTCTTGACAATGCCCTCAGTCCCATGCTCTGATTTGGCTGGCCCTGTGTGGAGACAGAAGTTGGACTCGATGATCCTTATGGGTCCCGCCCAACTCCAGTTATTTATGATTCTCTGACTATCCCCAGCTTTGTGTCTGTACCACCTGTTTTAGCTGGTTAGAGGAGATACATTCTAATTACCATGCATTCTGATATAGAAGGAGTTCTCTCTTGTTCTGATCCAACTATGACTATGACTATTTCCTTGCAGCAGTGAAGGCTAACCGTGTACTGGTCTGCATTAGCAAGACAGTAGCCAACAGGCCAAGGAAGTGATCCCTTTGCCTAGCATGCATGAGGCACGTGAAACACTGTGTCCAGGACTGGGAGAGGATCCAGAGGAGGGCCACCAGATGGTTACAAATCTGGAGCACATGATGTACAGAGAGAATCTGGGGGATCTATTTTGGTTCAGTCTGGAAAACAGGAGTGTGAGGGCACCTAACAGCTGCCCTCAACTACTAAAAAGAGAAATAATAGAGAAGGGGAAGCCAGACCCATTTCATAGCTGCCCAACTAAAGGAAAAGAAGCAAAAGGAAGAACAAATTGCAATAAGGAATATTTTAACTGAACATAAGGGGAAAAGAAATCATGTGAAGCATTGGTGTAGGTCACCCAGAAGGGTTATATGATCTCCAACCTTGCAGATTTTTAAAATCTGACTCAAAAAGGTCCTGAGCAACCTGACCTAATGGGGAAGTTCATCCACAGCTGTGAGTAGGGCTTGGACTAATTGTCCTCCAGAAGGCTTTTCCCATCAAAATATTCCATGGTTCTAGTAACAGTCACAGGAAGAGGAACCAAGGACAACTGCGTGGCACACTGCTGGAAAGTCCGCAGAACAAGACAATGCATGCTTGAGAGCCTGAAATGACTATTTGTGTTCCAAACACAGTACATTTTGCCAAAAATAGTACCCAGAAACTGTAGCAGTCACCATTTTCTCAGCACTCCAAGAATGGAGCAAGGACCACCCATAACGTAAAGCTGCTTTGCAGCTAAGAGTCTTGCTGGAGTCACCAAGGTTTTGGCAGAGACATGGTAACTACATTCACCAGTGAGTTAAAGTAGCTCAGGTAAAACTGGCAAACACATGCCCTCAACGAAGAGAAGGATACAATCCTGCTTCATGCCACAGTATTAGTTTTTAACTCTAGTGAGCTTTAAGCTCTCTGATACTTTACTGGTCAGGGCATTGAATAGTGTGGCCACGGTTAAATGACAAAAAGAATGAAGAGAACCCTATAGAAAACTATTTAGTGGAGGTAAACAAGTGCCACACTGTTAGTGCATTTCCAAAAATCAGAATATCGCTCAAAACACTCATTTTATAGTAAAAGCACTAAGCAGAGCCTAGCAGTCCTGGGATTCTGCTTACACCTGTTGGGAAAAATTGAAGGTAAAAATGGCTCCTTCTCAAAAGATCAGCCCTGCTGAACCTGATATGATAATGCTACACTGAGATCTTTCTTCATCAAAAAGTGTCATAAAAGCAGGACAAGAAATTCTCTCCATTTCACACCTGTGACACCTTTGTCAGTATATTATTCCTGAGAAAAAATTACAGCACCTATTTCCTTCTATATGTTAAATTAATCATTCTCCCAGTGACATTCATAGAATAGACTCAATTGCTCACACTGACCTTGGAGATGGCCAAGTTTTGGTCTAACTTGCAGCAGGACAGCCATCCCATCTGCCCTTTTCTCCTTCACTTCTTTCAATGCCATTAAAATGACAAGACTGGTCATCAATACGAATAACTTCCTAATTATGCCAATATAAAATCTACTTTCAGGAGGTTTGTGGGACTGTGCCTTATATTTTCCCAAGATAAAGTAGTCTCAGTGGTCCAAAGTTGATATCTTTTTCTTTTTCTTTTTTTTTAATTACTTCAGCAACTACCAAAACCCCACAAAAGATCTACAAGTAAGTGTACTGTATTGGCTTCCTTCAGCCCCATGATCCACAGTGCACCAGTAATGAAGTAGTCAGAAATATTAATTGTGTCCTTAATTGTGAAGATTAAGGATACTGTAGATGTTTGGAAACAGACATAAAAAGAAATGGCACTGAAAAAGAGCAGGCATCAACTTACCTATGTGCTCTCAGAGAACTACAGAGGGAACGGAGGAACGGATATGGCCTGATACGTTATATTAACTGTGTTTTTAAATAACTTTCAAGTGCTTCTAATATGCATAGAAGTTGTTTTGAGTGTTAGGTAGATCATAATAGAACTCTTGGAAATAGAAATGTTACACTATCAGGAAAACTGAAGTTTGCTTTTGCTTGAACTGGGGAGATCAACACCTCATGCAAAGCTCTGAGCATGGTAATGTTTGGAAGCTCAGTAAGAAATTGTGAGACATAAAAAAAAAGCAAGATAAATGCTTTACAGGGTAGCAGCATCCCATACTTAATCACTGCATACCACTAAGGTAGTTAATCAAACATTCTACTTAGATTTCATAAGGAGATACGGAACTATCATTGGAAGTTTTTAAGAACATTTTAGACAACCTCCTTTTAGAAATGATGCAATTCTAGATTATCTTGCTTTGAAGAAGAGGAGTGGATACTGTGACCTCCCACTTAGCCTTACTTTCTAAATCATCTATGAAGCTTCAGGAAAAATCAATAAAATAATGTAATATATGCAACATGGATGAATAATGACTATGGGAACTAGACGTTCTTGTCCAGAAAATGTTTCCATACTGAACTTTATTATCTTAAGTCATCTTACTATCAGAACAGTACAATTATGCATATGCCAAAGTGTTTGCACTGCAAGTGCAATAACTCTCACTTTTGTACAGCATGAAGAAAGACAACTGTTCACACTTCTATGCTGCCTGCATGAGAGTTTCCAAATCAAAAAAAATACATCTCTGGAAAAGCCTGGTTAGTGAAGAGCTTGGTTAGTTTGTACAAGAAACATTTGGAGGACCTTGGACATAGAAAAAGTGAAGGGCCAATGAATCGGTAAGCTTTATAATGCTTTCGTACATTCATATGGAGTGTATGGAAATAAAGACGATTTAGTGTCAAAAGCTCCCACTGGTGAAGTCAGGATGATTGGACACCAAATGTTTTAGGATACTGGCACATTCTTATTATGGTCTCTAAGGAGACTTTAATGTTGCCAGTGAACTGAGGTATCCTTGTTGAATATCACAGAATTTATTAATATAGTTAAGAAATGGAAGAGCCATGATGATGACTTGGGTGCATAAATCCAACTGTTTACAGAGTTTGTGGGTTTTTTTGATGGGGGTATTTCTCAGGATGGGATCTCTAAGAGCTGTCATCTCTCTTGCCAAAGACAAAATAGTATGTGTTATGACAGAGTGGTAGGGATTTTGGCAGAACACTTACACAAAAGGAGCAATAAAGACTGCTAAGTCACACCTGGTTTGTTTCTACTAGACTAATATGCATTATGTCAGATAACCACCTTAATATCTGTTATGTAATTGCTTAGAGGATTTGATCTGGAATAGAAATAACAGTTAAATTGGTCTGTCTAACAGACAGTACTTCTAAAGTAACATTATTAGTGGTAGCAGAATGAAAATGAGAAAAAGGAAATTAAAATTAAATGAAGATTTCTCCTGCTGTGACTCAGTTCTGCACCACCCATTACTAGGGCATTTTTGCTGCCTTGAATGGAGCAGGACCAAATCTATTGCTTTAGTCATTAAAAAACATTTAAAAGAATATTAACAAATATTAGGAAATTCATGCTACAGCATGGATTAAATATGGAAAAACAAATATTAGGAAATTCATGCTACAGCATGGATTAAATATGGAAAAATTAGTGACTTCTTCATCTTACCTCATTGTTTGCTTACAGGAGGCAATAAGAGAATATAAATATGCAAGACCACAATGGAAGAAAGAAAATACCCCACCCCCCCCACCAGAAGTAGTAATCTAAAGAAGTAGGGTGCCTTTGGGATTCCCCTCCCCATTATGGAAATGCATTAACCTTTGAGAAAGTTTCCACTGGGTAGCTGACAAGGATGGCAGCAAATACGACACAAAACCTGCAAGAGTGCATTTTTCATAACTCTGCAGTTTGTCTTCTTTTATTTGGCAAACTGTCTAAATACTGTTGTGGCATTATATTAAACTATCTCACAAGGACTTAATCAGCTAATGTTTTATTGCTGGGCTTGAAAAAAACATTGGGAAGACCTATTTATAAATAGCTTCTCTGTGTTCAGAAGAAGCTTCAATTCTTCCAAGGAAGGCAGGCTGTTGCCAAAAACTATACACCAGTATCATTTGGCAAACTTTTGTACCTTTATCTGATCTGCAGAGATGTTAAATCTGTATTGAAAACATTAAAATACGTATTCAAAAGCTTATTAGAAGGTGATATCTACTGTCTATAACACAAATGCATGTACAGTTGATAAGACATGCTATCATAGTATAGCTACTGTGGAGATATTTCCCCATAATGAATTCAGTGCAATCAACATATATGTAGCACACATATCCCTAGTGTAAAATCTCAGAAAGCTTGCTGACAGATGTCACTGCACACAATCGTGAGCCATGGTGCCATTTTTCCCACTCTGCTTTCATTGCACTCAAAAGCTGCCTCTTGCACTAACCATGGGCAGCACTT
The DNA here is from genome assembly GCA_013400835.1 of Zapornia atra. Classification (NCBI taxonomy): domain Eukaryota; kingdom Metazoa; phylum Chordata; class Aves; order Gruiformes; family Rallidae; genus Zapornia; species Zapornia atra. The sequence continues at coordinate 44,738 of VZTU01002297.1, read as the reverse complement.
TAAAAGCCAGATTGCTTATGTAGGAATCCAACCACGGGACCTGCTGTGCACCTGGAAATTTCAGAAGTAAGGTACAGCCACTTGAAAGGTTTTCTTCCCCTATTTGCACATGATCTTAAGTTTTAACAGTTAAAATACATTTTCAGGAATGGCACGTCACACGATAAATTTCATCCTAGAGGGCTTTTTTTTAATGAATGAATACAACACATTTACAGAAGTGTTTTTTTAAAAGGCTGACAGAGATAGACCCTTCACTGTACAGTGGCGGTGGGCATTTAATATATTTGGGGTTTGGACTCGATGATCTCGAGGTCCCTTCCAATCCCTACAATTCTGTGATTCTGTGATTTCCATAATGCAACAGCAGGATGTTACAAGCTGTGGGGACACTTCTGCAGATCTTAAATCCGTGCAAAACCTATCCAAGGCCTTAATTGCTTCCTCTGTAATACATGTATACCTACTACATGTTTCAACTTTCATCTCCTCTCCTTCCTCTCCCTTAGTCTTGACATCTAATGTTCTGTTCAAAGCACAAGCAAGCAGAAAATTCTTTTATCTTATCCTTGGGGAAGGTGCAAAGCATCAACCAGAGGTAACAAAATCCCTTCAGCATCTATTCTTTTTATTAACTGAGAAATACTACCCAGTTTCATATTTTGCAGGGGTGGGCAAAAATTGAGTGGCGTGTGTGCATAAGGAATCAGATAGTGTCTCTGATCTAATCTCTGCTGTATGATATGAAGCACATGCCCCCCTCATAGACATGAAGGCAAAGACCTTACAGCTGCACTGGCAACAATAGAAATGCAATCAAAGTTTCCTGTGCTATGGTTTTACTGTACATACATTTTTAGGATGTTCTTTATGGTCATATGATGTGGCAAGAACTTCTATTGTTAGAACACAATGCTCGGTTTAAATCAGCTTGCAAAAACAATGACAAACCACAAGGTACTGATTTCAGAATTGACAGGTTACATGTGTTAGTGCCTACTTGAATTGGATTCTGTGAATTGATTTTTAAGGATAAAGGGAATATTAGATCACAGGGTCCGCAGTATTTGATCGCACAGTCCAATCTCATCTATATGAAGACTTTATCTATTGACACCAAGAGTATGGATAAATTAAAGCATCTTAGGCAGAGACATGAGAATAAGAAGAATGTCTGAGGTCCATGCACAGCAGGGAGGTGAGGTGCTGCCTGCACTGGCAATGCTCCTGGCAGGGAATGGTGCTCCCTGATACATACAAAAACATGAGGAATTCTCTGGTCTTTGCTAGTCTGACTTTGATAATTTCTTCCCAGTCCAAAGTCTGGTCAGGACTTAAAAGCTGAGCTCCTGAACAAAGACTAAAAAGCCAAGTAAGCAGGAAGATTATGTATACCTCTTGTTTTTGTTACTTGTATCCCATCTCCACCAATGTTGGAGATGGGAATCCTCGGTTCTCTAGAGAATGCAAAAAACCCTACAAGTTAAGCAAGCTTGCTTTCCTCACTGCTCCATCTCAAATACAAATAAATCCAAAAAGCACTTGGTAAATCCCATGTTAGAGGAAAAATACTACCAGGTCAAGTGAAGTCTATTAGCAGAAGTCCTAGATCATAATCACACCAAGGAATTTTTAATTCTAACCTATTATACTCCTTTAGTTGTGTATTGCTACTTGGGAAAGACTACACATCTCAGTTCTCAGACATCGCTTGGAAATTACCTAATTTTATCTTGTTCTGACTTTAAATATTGCAGTGAAGATGATGGAAGAATCCATGTATAAGCAGTCCTGACTTCAACATAGCAGCTAGAAGCCCTGCATAAGACAGGGCTCACGTGCAGTCCAAATCTACCTTGTTCAAACCCTGTGTACTGGAGAGAACGTAATGAGTAGCCCAGTAAGGATCTGTAGAAACAAATGCATACAAATCAAGCACTGAAATAATTTCAAGGGACAGATGAACTCATACAAAATGAAGTCTCTTCAGAGGCACTCTGGGGAGAAAACGCCTTAATGCATTTATTAGACAGATTACTTGTTAAACTGCCCTGCTTTAGCTGAAAGGCTACAGTTCTCCTACGGGAAGCAAATGTGAATTCTTCTGTACACCAAAAAAATAGTCTCTTTGGATCAGGTTTTTCATATGAAAAGTTATGATCTGTGAAAATTATCCTGTGTGAACTCTGTTACTTTGTTTACACTGAATGTCCTATTTAATTTTTTTACAATTAAAGGCATTTCAAATTTATCATGTCAGATAAAGATATTAAAATTATGCCTATCAGTTGCAATTACTGCTATTTGTACAAACATTTTCCACCCATTTGTTTTAGCTCTATTGTTTTATAAGTTACTCTGGCAGTATTTTTTCCAAACAAATATTCCCCTTAACACCTAACTTTTCACAAAGTACAGGCATCTGTGTCTGTGTTCTCATAGAACACTTCTCTTGTTGGAATTACATACTTCCATTAAAAAAGAATATTCAGCCTTAAAAAAAAAAAAGAAAAAGAAAGAAAAGAAAGGGGTATGGTAGCAGTTCCAGCCCATTCTTAGATTAACAAAATAGACATGGCTAGAAATGCTCCTGGGCACTGGGACCAGTTAGCCTTAAACAGCCCATCTTTATTCTTCCAAATATGTTATCCACTAATAGGGGGTGGATATGTGCAACTATACCCTTGAATATACAAATTTTGGAGATACTCTAAGGAAATGTTTGTGAGAGTCAACAGTCGTGGGCCAAAGATATGTCAGCTGCCACTGTAATGGTTTAACCAGATGGAGATCAAGTTTAAGTGCTCAAGAAGGCTCCCTGTTTAGTTAAACTGCATAGACTTCACCGGGGGATATATAGCAAATTCTTGTCAATAAAATTATAACTTCATAGAATCCTGTAGAAAACCTCACTGTACTCTCTTTGGTCTCCCAATCCCAATGAAACAAGCCTCAAAGGCAGGAATCAGCCACTGAATAGTAATGGCTATTGTCTTCTTCAGCCCCTGCTCCTCCTGCAACCTGAAATTATTTTTTTCTTTGGCCTTCAGCCCTCTGCTCTGGAAAATAGTTTATGTAAGAAATACTCCAGTAAATATATTCACATGGTTTTCATGTCTTCAGATTTTAAAAATCATATACTGACAGTAGAATCCCACAGAATGCAGTCATATGATTTCTGCCCCATCTCTTGCATGGTACCAAACCCTGTGGGATTGGGACGCAGTGCTTGGAACACCTCATGACCTTCTGGATCAAGATGCCTTTTTCAACCCAACTGTCTAGAGAAATACGCTGCACAAGATTTTATCTTGCATAGGTTACTGGCAAGAAATGTTCTCAGCAAAACATCTACTGCCTTTAAGGGAACAGGTTTCATCCCTGTGGGGTTACTAAAGCAGGTTAAAGTCTTTTTGTCAAAATAATCCTGTCCCCTCATTTAAACGCTACGCATGTTTTTGTGGGAAAATTTCTATCCAGCTTTATCTAAGTAGGGAAGAGAAGGGAGATATGACAATGATAAGTAAGAATTTTTTTAAAAAATTAATTCTGAAAAAGTATTTTCAAGAATAAATTCAAAAAATTTCTAAAGATCCTTCTTTGACATTTTCACTTAATAGTGTCAATACCTTCTGACCCACTGTTTTTATTTGAGGTTTCAGGACAAAAGGGTTTGAGTCAGCTGGCATGGAGCCACACCATGACCTACAAAGAAAGTGCAAAGCCCGTATTAATTAGCCTTATCCCGCAGCGGACATGAGGACAATATCAGAGTGCCGAAGAATATTTGCACAGGCCACAGAAGGAAAGCTAAGGGAAAGCAGGAAGGCAGGAAACAGTTTATCAATCTTAATGGATAATGAGATCATAAAAAAAATAAGAGAAGAAGTGTTGATAAATCAGTTATTTGCAATAAAAGGGACATAAAATCAGTAGTAAAAGAAACCGGAGCAAGCTGAAAAACAGGAAGACAGAAGTATAATCACAGAAGAGGAGGAAATTGCACCCACTTGCAAGTAACAGCAAGGAACAGAGCTGTCACTCCCAGGAAACACTTTGGAGTTTGGGAAGGTTGAAAAAAATGAGAGCCAAGCACAAGGTATGCAATCAAGTGTAGTAAGAGGTAAGTATGGAGTCAGGCTAAATACCTCCCTATTACATCTTGTTTCCTAGTATTTTGCCAAGAGAGACACTCAGGGAACCAGATCACTTTCTCCTCTGAACTAGATACTGTGAGATTCCTTCTTTTCTTTGCTTCCCTGCACACTTCTCTTGCTTTATTTGATTGCCTTTGCAATGAAGCCCCGATTGTGTCCCTTTCACCTATCTGGAAACCAAAGGAGAGAGCTGCTCAGCTCAGGGAGGCCCTCCATCAGGCTGAGGACACTCTTCCTGCCCTACCACAGAAATTAACAACCTTGGTGGTTTGCTCCACCAGCTACCAGCTAGCCTGGCCCAGCCCTAACCTCCCTGGCAGGACAAATACTACGGTCAGCCACGGAGTGGCTTAGCCTTAGTCCTGTTTGATCAGCAGAAGATTATGCTAAGAGCTTTCCTATCTGAATACAGCATATGAGCTTTCAGGCTGGCTTCTGCCTTCCTGTTGTAATTACGTGATAATCATCAACAGCACACATACCTTCCACAGACACCTCCCAAGCAAAGGGTCCAAAACTCTCCTGTCATCAGCCTTTTCCATGTCCCTGGAAAAGGGATCACTGGGTGACAAACTGCAGCGTGAAGCCATTGTCCTTATCATACACTGTGGGATACTTTTTTGAGAAACACAAATGCAAGCAAAGTGATTAGCCATGGCTGTGCCCTACAGAAATAATACTGCTTCCTTCTGATAAGAAAAGTAACTGTTTTGAATGTGACTTCAACTTATTCTGTGCTGCTATACAAATCGGGGATGTTATCTTTGAGACAAGGACAATAATAAAAATAATCTACTCATATGACTTTCAGGGTATCAATGTTATCTTGCTTAAAACCAGAAAGTTTTGCAAGTAAAGTCTGATGTCACATCTGGCCCTGGTGGGATCAGGCTGTGTCCAGGTCTGTCCTTTCTCCTTCTGTGGCAGTCAGTAAGCCAGTGACATTCCTGTCTTGCCTGTGTGGACTAATAACAGAAATATCATCTAAAGCCTGAATGCCCATGAGCTGGAAATGCATCTTCTTGAACTAACTGATTGTAGAGTGGCTGTGGATTTCTGATGTGATACAGCCAAAACAAAGACAAATGCAATCTTACGGAGGCATTTCCAGCATAGATTCACAAATACAAGTGTCTCTCTAGAAAGTACTGATAAGATATCAAGCAATCCAGCTGGCAAGCCATGTTCAATGTTATACACAGATAATGACAACCAAGGTAATTGAAGGATGTTAAAACTTGTTTTGGGAGAGGAGAAAAGAGAATGTGGCTTGTTTATTCTAGCTAAACAAAAGCTGAGATAGACAGATCTGTCTCTCTCTCTTAGTTAATCTAAGTATATATAGTATAAGAATGGTACCTGAGAAAAGGTATTTAAATTTGGGTCACCAAAGCAAGGGAATAAGATCTAGTAGTCAATATATCTGGGTAGAAAGTAGAAGACAATTCCTGGCCTTTACAGCAGAGAGCTTTTACTACCCAGGTACTCCTAAAATTGGAGATGGGAAAATTCTGAAAGGATTATAGGATACAAAGTTTGTGGTGGGTGGGGCAGGAGTCACAGACCAGAAAGTGCCCTCCACATAAAAAAATAAGTGCCACAGTGATGCAAATGGACCGCGCTCTCGGGGGTCCTTTCCTCTCAGTGACCACCAGCCTGCACAGGCAGCTTTTGATGGGAGCAGGGCTCTCGGTATGAATGAATCCACTTGGGAACTCACCTTGTACAGCTGGTGTGCAGCTCTCTGCACAGTTCAGGCTTAGCTTTTGAGTTCCCTCTCCACAGAGTAAATCCTCAGCTAAGCAACCACAGTTATGATCCTTCCCCACTACCAGAAACTATTATTTCCTGCAAGAAGTCATCCCGCTTTCTTTTCTGTCCTGTTGAGACACACATTTATGCACACATACACACACACACACCCATCAAATGAAATCAAAGCAACCTACTTACACAGAAAAAATTTGGAAAGAAGCTTCTTACTGGCACCAAGGTTTTATAAGGGGCCACACTGCCAAGCCAGAACAGAGAAACACCTTATACAAAGGGCACTACTCAGTAAGTATGGCTCAGTGTGAGCTTTTCACAAGTAACATGTAGGGCTTTTAGTAAAACAGGGAGATCATACCTGTGTATTTGGAATATGGAATCGCAGAATCACAAGGTTGGAAAAGACCTTTAAGATCATCAAGTCCAACCGTTCCTGTCCTATGCTAAACCATATCCCTATGATCTACCCTTTTTTTAAACACATCTGGGGATGGTGACTCAACCACCTCCCTGGGCAGCCTGTTCCAGACCCCAACAACTTTTTCAGTGAATTTTTTTTTTCTAACATCTAACCTGAACCTGCCCTGGTGCAGCTTTGTGCCATTTCCCCTTGTCCTATCTGCTGTCACCTGTCTGAAGAGACCATCTCCCACCTCTCTACAACCTCACTTCAGGTAATTTTAGGTGGTACAATAGCATGCTTGGAAATATCCCACATTAACAAAAAAAAAAAAAAAATTCTTATGTGGATAATCTGAAGAGACTCTGGAGATCTGTAATGACACAACCCATCTGGGACAGAAGAATATAATGAAATACATTACTGATATTTCACTAAGATGTATAGTCCAGCAAGAAGGTATTGTTTGGAATGTTGCAAAGCAAAGCTAGGGTTTGGGGACACAGAGAGAGAGATTTGCTTAATCTTAAATGGTTTGCTCATTTTTGGCTCCACCTCAGTCTTTGTTGAAAGGGGTAACTTGAAGGGGTGCTAAGTAATTTATACGACCAGATCCCTTTTTTGCTGGTGCATCTTTCAATTCATTGTTGGGGTTTGACTCACAGAATACAGGTGTCTTTCACCTGCTTGGCTATCATGGGTCACTGAAGTCATCCAAGAACAAGCTGGCTGAAGTATAAGACCAAATGAAAAGAAACAGTATAGATGTATGCTCGATCTCTTTTTGATTCACAGAAAGTTACCCACAGACTTTTCTTTCCTTTTTGTCCCTCGCTTGCCCTATGTGTTTAGCTTGCATGCTTTTCTTTAGTCAAAGGTTGTTCAAGACTCTCTAAAAGACTGCGGTGTACAAAACTCCCCGCACATTCCTCATGCTTCACACAGCAAGGGCCTGTTCTCAGTTGGATGCTCTATGAGCTAATCTTATATAAATAGCAGCTGGAAAGTTAAGACAGGGCACTCAGGCCTCACACCCAGCCTGGTTCCCTTGTACAAACGTAACTCAAGCACACAGGGCAACATCACATTGTGAGGGAGCAACAGTTTTAAATCATCTGTGATGCTGAGGTTTATCCTGTCTAGTGCTCTGACATTCAGGTCTTCGGTGGGAAGAAGATATTTGACACTACACAGCTCGGCTTTATTTCAATTTTTCTAACCTTGCATGTCATTTGAGCCAACCCATGTTGCTGTGACAACAGGCTGGTCCTGTATTGAGAGGAAAAAGGCTCAGAGAATCAGGAGCAAGGGACATATGGGAGTAAGAGCCTTGGTTCTGTCATCCAGAGAAGGGGCAGCAGGTGGATGTTTGTGTGAGAAAAAGGGTCTCCAGAGCACTGAGCAAGAAGTGAGATGATAAACTCTTGAATACAGTGTGGATGGGGACCTTAAGTTTAAACAACCATTGATACTAAAACTGGTTCATACTAGCTCATGCCCCACCTGTAACAACAGGCAACAACCTATCCTTTGCTTTTTCATTGCTAAACTGACTAGGATCATGATTTAGGATTTGATTTACTGGTGATTCATCACTTACAACACATAGCAGCAGACCATCTTAGTTAGGATGAAGACTGAACTCCCAGTTCACAGCCTCCCAACCAGTCCAGTCTATTGCCTATACCAGTGCACAAATCCAACAAAAGCTGCAATTTGCTGCAGTGTGCTGCTGTTATTAAAAAAACACTATTTGTAGAGAAAGAGCTACAGTGCAATGCTGGAATCATCCCACCTTTCTGCAAGCAACTACAGCTGAACTAGTCACTTCAAATTCCTTTTACAACAATAGAGAAAATCAAGTATTTTTAAGGCACCATTCAACTGACTCATTCTACGTACCTCTCTCATATTGAGAAGAGATATCTTCTCTGCTGACCTGAATGCTGCTTGGTGGGGGGAGCAGTGGTTCTGGCATAGACACCTACAACGTAATCTCTACATGTGGCCAGAGTCCCAGCCCTGCAGGTCTGAACTAAGATGCAAGCATTGAGTTTAGGCAAATCATGCAGGTGTACTCCACAACCTGCTGAGACAAAGAGGCCCTTCTCAATGGAAATTCAAGTTAGACTTGTGGCCTGAATCATCCTGATTCTTTTATACGGCCAAAATTGGGTAAATCTTGTCTCCCTGCTTTGCAATAGCATTTCCTACATTTGAGGTGCTGAATCCTATGGGCAGGGCACTGGAAAAGCCTTTGAAAAACAGGTTTGACTCCTTCAGAGAAAACCACCACCTAAGCTTTTAGTAGGTAGCTGGAAGTAAAGAGCTATCATATAGACTGTTTTGTAAAAAACCCTTGTCTTCATGCCATTCAAGAGTTTGTCTTCTGTTGCAGTAGTGACTCAGCTTCTTTTTGTTACCTACTTCAGAGTTAAAACCACACAGAGGAACACAGACTCACTACGAACCACCACACTGGGAGCAGAGAGTTACTGCTAAGGAGCAGAGCTACTTTTTTGGGAGGTTACTAATAGTCATGATAGCGGTGCTCTGGCTTTAAGCCACAGGTCACCTCGATGGAGTATCAAGCACCTCTTCAGTTAGAGTCAGGATTAGGCAGACACTGCATTAAGAGCAAACTCTTGTGTTATGCTGTGCTAGAGCTCAAAGAGGTTCATACAAATAAGGAAAACCTCTGCCAAATGTAAAGGTAATCAAACAGAAAGGATACAGGTTTTATTTGGGCATTCTTAAGAGGTTTCTTTGTTGACTGCAGTAGTCCACCTGACAAGAAATAGAGTGTAGCCCTGTAGCAGTTTAATAATCTAAGATACTCAGTTATGTAGTTTCATCCTAACTGTTCCTTTTTCAATAATCGCTAATGATTTTTGTCCCCTGAAAAGTTCATGTACCTGCTTTGGGATTGGGGGGAGTGGGATACTTCTGAACACAGTTTGCGAAGCCCAGAGGTTTCTCCCAAGCAAGAACACCCTTCTCCCTGAGGATCGCATCCCTACTCGATTAATAAAGGTGCTTCTTGCTACTCCATCATAAGTCTTGCTTTTTCCATTTTATCTCAGGCCAACTGTCCATGAACAGATTCCATCACTTCCTTCTGTTTCCACTATAGGAGTCTAAAATGCCTTTTATTTCTCTACAGTCATCCACCCTGAAAACATTTTTCTTTTATATAGACTCCCCAGTGCTCTATAAACTCTGATTCCTTCTTTTTCTCTCTGAAGGGATAACACGATGCTTTTTCCTTCCTCAACGTTTCACCAGAGATTTTCTTTTCACCATTTCACCATTGACACAGAAGGTCAAAGAGAACCTATGAGCATTTTAATTTGAAATTATTCTTAATAAGAGCCCTATAGATAAATCAATGAAAAAGCAGTTCTTTGACTAGATGTGGAATTGCATCAGCTTTTTGTGTTAGGAAGAAAATCATCATCAATCAGAATCCAGTGAAGCTGTGAAAGCAAAGTCAGTTTAAACATATGTAAAACATTTCTAGTATTTTCAAAACAGGAATGTTTCCATGATTGTTTTAACATTTCTGATAGTTACATTGATTATGTTAATATCTTTGATCAAATTATTTACATGTCTTCATGTGCAGCATAAATATTTAATATGAATAGCCAATGTTGCACTTCTCATATTTACAACATAAAACATAATACTTTAGTTACAAGGTATAAAAAAAAAAAAAGATGTTTTAAAATATGAACTGCATCACAGTGACTTTTTAATGAAAAAAAAAAACCCATATAAACAAAACACAGAGAAGTTAATCGATGCATAAGACTCCTAAACTTAGTTTAGACTGCAGTGCCTGAGAGCAGTTAGGCTGAAAGTACATCCTACGGAGCTTAGAGTTAGTGAGCAGATTTTGACAAGTCTTGAGAGGAAAATTGGGTTTAAAAGTTAGACTATTTAATGTCTTCTATAAAAAAAGAGATAGTTAATCTGGGCTCACAAATCTGAAAATGGAAAAATCTCCAGAAAGATCTGAAATAAATACTATGGTATAGCCTGTGATATACACAGATGGTGATGCTGTAGCAGAATGACAGCATGCAGAATCACAGTATTTGGCAAATCACAGGCAAAATAATTAATGGTATTTCTAGTAGCACAACACCCTGCAAACATACACACTGCTTCACAAAGTACTTGTCAGCAATATTAATCTAGGAAATAATTAGTCACTGTAAAGTTCTTTCACACTCTTTCACCAGATGGCCAGAGAAGATAGTCAGCTAAAATCCTGCTGTTTCAGCACTGGAGAAAATGCCAAAGAGTCATGCTTTATGCTACCCTGTGCAAGATCTGGGCACGCTAGGCTGTGCTCATGGTTTCACTCTCCCAGGTACTGCATACAGGTACAGCATGCTTCACAAATCACATCAAATCATCTTCCGAGCACCACCGCCAAGTGCGCTTCACACCCCAACATTTGCAAGCCACTTCACAGAAAGTTTTGCCATCTGCCAAAACACAGGACTTCTCCAAATGGAATGAGATCAGAATTCTTATATTTAGAAGCAAAATGAACTCCAAAAAGCGACAGCGTACTTGCTTAAAAAGAGGGATCTGTTAGTAATAGCTTGCAATTCCAGTGGCTGTCCAGTCATGTAGCAGCTCCAGCTTCACGTTCAACTAACCTTCACTTTATCTCACTTCGCTTTGCTATTGAGCAAACATTTAAACAACTTTCCAGTGACATATTGACTGTTGCCACAAATATCTGCCATTGGCTTACTGTACGCATGCTGTATGATCAGCTACTGATTTTAATGGAAGCCCGGTAAGACAGAAGCAGACAGCTAGGGCAGGGTTATCCTGCCGAAGTGCATACACTGGCCTAGAAATAACATGCAATCACTGGAATATGAAAACATACCTTCTATTTTGTTTGGGTTCCCTGTATCCTAGAGCTAGCTTCAAGGCTCTGGAAGCCAGAGAAGAACAGCCTTTTCTTAGAAACTCAAGGCCTGTTCAAAGACACAGAATACTGGATACGGCATTTGACAATGTCTGAGACTCATAAGCAGCAGCACAGGGAATTCTGGAAAGTTAACACTTCTCCTTTGAACAAGGAGCAGTGAGCCTGATTTGGCTGACGATGGGAAAAAGAAAACGTAACAGGGCACTGAGCAGCACTGCTGTGGCTGTAGCTGAGGCAGAATTTCCATTTCAAAGCCTGGTTTTCCATGGCCTACTTCTCCCTAATAAATATGAGTTGCAAGTTAAAACTTGGCCCAGAGACTTCACCTGTCACATTCAGGAATGAAAGACTGAATCACGTTGCTTAAAAAAAAAAAATGGGAAAGGAAAAAAGATACTATTGTTAATACAAATATATTTACCAAAAAATCTGCTGTTCTTTTGGAGAGGCTATGGGGAAAGAGAAAGCCTTGTCTGCTTGGCTTTCATCAGATGCTAATAGCATGCCACAGCTGCAAACTCCTGCAAAGACAGGGATTGCAAAGCCTGAGATGGCTCTTTAGACATGCTTCTCTTTGGTAGAAAGTCATTTCAGGTCTGAACATGAATAAAGAGCCTTGACTTTGCAGGCTCAGTGTTGATGGTCACCAAATGCCTGGTAGGTACAGGAAAAAAATGTTTTCGTCAGTCAATTCTCAGTCCGAGTCAGCCTCAGTGGTTTGATATGTTGCCAGAGTACAGCCTGAAGGGTACAGTCAGGTCAGTCAGTGACTGACTGATTCATCCAACCTGCCTGGTAACATCCAAATGCAGGATGGTTTTCTAGGGAAGAGTAAGTCTTCACAGAGGTTACAGCTATCTAGCCCACAGTACAAATGCAGAAGCTATTGACTTGTCAGTATGTTTTCTCAACTCTGACACTGCCCAACGTGATCCTTCAATCACTCAGGATTAACTTAAACCACAGGGCTCCACTAGGACCACAGAACAAAGCAGTTGGGATTTTCCATGCTACTGCCTCCAGTCTGTTTGCAGATTAAGAGATGCAGAAACCTTGAAGACCCAACACAACTGTGCTACTTATCTCTGAGAGCAAGGAAGAAAACAGAAAGGTATATGGTTCAGGTTGAAATCTAAATGTTTACTCTCCTATACAGCTCCTTGTGTCAGCTTAACTCCTAACAACACCCAAGCACCTTCCAAAAGTCCATTAAGTGACGTGGCTAACATCTGTTACGTACGGTTCATTCACTCCTCCATCCTGTTTGATTATCCTATCAATATGTGGCAACTTCCCAACTTCATATGTAACCATGACCTTAGCTGTCTTTGACACATTAATCAGTATGCAGCTTGCATTTTTCAATGGTACAAAGCTTTTTCTGTGGATAATGAAAACGAGCAACAAGCACTCCCCACCACCTCACAGTTGCTACTAAAACATAACCCAGTAATCACTGGTGAGCTTTGGGGAGCATTGAGATTAGGTCATGGGAAAGATCCTTTGAAGAGTTTGCACACTACAACTGACATCTACCATAGGGAAATCCAGGAATGAAAAATTCAGGCAACAAAGCAGTCAAAGAGGACATAATTAAAGAAGACTTGTTGAATAATTTATTTTGTTGAAATGAAGTTTGGGGTTTGAGTTTCTTATTTAAGGCAACTATCAGCACTTCAATGGAAGAAGTTGTTTTCTTTCATTGGAAGATACAGAGATGTGAGAAGCACCAAAATATTAAGATACATGTTAGAAAACACTGATTACATCTTAGGGTTGTTAGAAGTCATGGCAGTTCTGCTGTATTTTACACATATTCTGCCCAAGACAAAAATTTGTTAGCCCATTAGTCTGTCTTGTACTGTTCTCTATCATATGCAGAAACTTTAACAGTGTAATTGTAAAATCAGGATAGATTTCTTTAAAAAGCTGCACCTCAGACATTGTTATTGCTCACCTGCCATACACTCAGAGTTGCTCTCAGCAAAGATGTGACAGTGGCTAATTTGTCAAACAACATCAAATTTTCCAATCATTAGTCACTAAGAAAAGTAATATCCTGGTGATATTTTGCAGTACTGCTATAGAGCTATACTGCACATTGGAGACATACACTGGAGTCGGAGCACTGAGCAATTATCTGTGCTGATCTGATAGTTAACCAGGCTATGATTTCCAAAGACCCTTTCAGAGCTTGCCATGCTGTTCCAGTTGAAGCTGAAACAGAGGAATATGTTGTAGGGGCATTGAGCAAAGATACAGGAAGGACGTTACAAACAGCTACCAACCCCCATTCTCTTCTGAAACTATTTTTGATTGTAAAAAAAATATTAAAATGATTCCACTACATTCAGTTGCTCACATTACCAGATGAAAATGTACACAGAGATGAGATCCTGCCCGCTGATCAACCTATGCCATGTGGCGGTGTAAGGATGCACTCCAGTGGGTGTGAGGGTCTGAAGCGGACAGCAGTCCCCAGCAAAGTGTTTCTCCTCTCAGGTTAGCTCCTTTGCTAGAGACAGTGGCTGCTGGACGAGCTGGCGTTTATCCACTTTACCCAAAGAAGAGGGACTGTAGAATGCATCAGCAGAGGGATCAATCTCAGCTGACTTCCCATGCCTACACCATAGACACTATACCTAAATGTTTGGCTTTTAGGCATTTAAGATTAGCATTTACATTTTCATCACAGGCCATGGGCATAAATTAATACTGAAGAAGTCTAAAATAAGTCTCATGAATCCCGCTCTAGAAATACCAATTCCTGTGCACTGACTGAACAGAAATCTAAGCAGCAACTTCCAGCATGAACCTCGATATGTGCCTGTAATGAAGCATGGCAAATTCCAGCCAGGATGTGATGGGTTTTATTAGCCATCCTCACTAGTAACAGGCTTAATATCTACTATAGCTAAGCCCAGAAGAAAAGAAGGGGACTACACACATACATCACCCTGCCATGCTTAGTCATCAAGGACTGACATTTGTGCCAGTGTCAGACCTTGCTTATCTCCCTCATTCCAGCAAAAGACCCGCTAAAAGTCCAAGCAATTAGCAGAACACCAAGTTGGTTACATCGAGCCACTGAGTGACAGAACAGTTGTGGAGATGGAAGATAGGATAAAAAATCATTACAGTGACATCAAAATAGTCTCAGCTCCAACCCAGCAGGCAGCAAAAAGTCAGCGTAAAAAGGTGTCAGGAAGAGAGGCGATGGGAGATGGAAAGGGGGAGATGGAAAGGGAAAGATGAAAAGCTTCATCTCCATCAGGTACATTTTCCCCAATTAAAGAAGACCTAGCTAGCCCAGTCTGCTGGCTACATGAGCCCTAACACCTCCCACTACATTGAGTAGGCAGAAACCCTGTTCCCAGTGTGGTGAGATCAAGATCACAGGACACTTTCAGTCCTTTACTACTTATTCGGGCAGAGGACACACAGAGACTAGTGTTATACATCAATTTTCAAAATGAGATACCATACCTTTGTGGGAAAGGGAGAGCACCTTTTATAGCACAACAGCTGAACTTACATTGAATAATACTTTCAAAAATAGGGTAGGGAAAAACAATGGCTAGTTCAAGATTATGAGCAGAAGATAAATACATTTTGTCAGACGAGAAACTGATTTTTCCCCTTTATATCCATAAATATCATGCTAATAGGGAATGAAATGTGAGGCCATGGAAAGAGGCATCTTCCCATCATGTTTCATTATCCATCTCTAAAATGAAGCTTCCTTTTTTTTCTTTTTTTCTTTTTTTTTTCCTTTTTAGATGGGAGAATTAGCACATGAATTATCATTGCTTTTCACTCTGAAAACAGGAACTTACCAATTTCAATTGCAACTGACTATCGGAATGAAAATTAATAAAACATGTGACTTGAGACTTTTTTTTTCTGGAACATTTAATAGTAGTATTAGCATTTATTGTGGAATAAATTCAGAAATGAATGGCAGAAAATTAACAGAAGAGGCTAGTCACAAAGCATTCAGTCACACAGTTAACCCATTTATATACTGTTTATTTTCTGCTATATGCCACAAGAAGTAATAATTTAAATAAACAACTTCTTTAGTCTGTAATAAAATGTTATTGAGTTTCCAGACTCACAACATGTGCTATGGCTATAAATCAGGCTTACTCTAAACTTGTACTGATTTGCAGCTCTGGGAGGCATTTTAGAAATGTCACATTTGAAAGGTAGACACTGGATTTTTGTTTCTCTGTACAATCCTGAGAAGGGCTTGGGTGTTTGGAAATGTGCCTGTGCCTTTTCAGCCACATCAGCTGTTATAATATGCGACATTACCTCTCCTGCAAACCTTGCCTAACTTTTACATTGCCCAAGCTCTTAAATGAGTATAAACCACTTTCAGATGTCAGTTATGATTACTGCTGAAAGTATTCAGCTGTAAATTACCAACTACAGTGCACTGAGAAAATCTGCCAATAGACGATACAAAAATTACTTTGATCAACACTGGCATCCCAGACACAGAAGAACTGAGTAAAGAAAGAAGCGTTTCTCATTGTCCTAATCTTCCCAGTTCTGAGATGTATTGGGTTCCAGGCAGCCCTCTAACTAGAGATGGTAGACTAAAATTGGTCCTGCCACCCTCCGCTTCTGAGGTCCTTAAAGTAGAGAAGTTATATGTCAGCCATCCCTAGTCCTTTTGACTAGAATCTCATCTTTTGATGAAGATGATGGCATCTGTGAGGAAGATAGGAGTGTTTGTGTCCCTGAAGAACTAAGCTGAACACTGACTCCCTTTGGGAAATCTGTCTGTCTCAGATTACATCCTCAACCCCACATAGTGTCTACTGGCCCAGAAATGTGGGGAGGTCTGGATGCCCTGGTGACTGGATTTCACAGCACTCTAAGATGCATGAAACCTTTGTGACAGCTCAGTGGATGCAGCAGGGTGATTAACATTGCATGTTGTCACCTAAGAACATCTGCAAAGGGCCAGGGACATGCATCATCTGTCCCTCTTAGACAAATATCATTTATTCAAGAAAGAGGGTAGCATACGTTGCAGGACTGATGTCTAGGTGGTCCCACATTGGTGCTATAAAAACCTCTCTAGAAAATGTTTTGCATTAGAGAAAGCATAGTAACTTCCCTCTGAGTCCAGCTCAAAGCATGCTGAAAATCTTGTATACCAGCAAGTGATGCAAGCAAGGAGTATACAGATATGTACCAGTTTGGAGTAAAGTTGGACAAAGCAGTTATACAAAAAATTAACTTCTCAGATCTGTTGTGGGTAACTGATGATGAAAACTGTGTTCTTCCTATCTTTGCACTTTGTATTTGAAACAAGGCATAGCTACACAGTATTGCATTGTCCTAATTCTTTCTATGCAACAAACACAGAATTTTAAAACTGCTTCAAAACCTGAACTAGCACCTGGACATTCCCCAAAATATAAGGATTCCCAATTTTGTGATGAATCTATACAGTCTGCTCCTAGCCCCACTTGAAATGAATGAGAAATGCTACTTAGAACCTGGTAATCGTAGCACTGAAATTGCTGAGCACTGGGCATCTCTGCCTAGTGGGTGCTGGTCTGCAAGCTTATGGTTTTACCAGAAGGTTTGGGAAAGTATGGCTTGGAGATACCTGGGCTGAATTGTCCCTGTGCAAGTAAATTCAGTTCAGTATATCTGGGTTATACCCTCACAGAACTCTCAGCAGAAATTTCCCCATAAAATTCTCAAGGTAAAGACATAGTGTTGAAGCGCCACGGTGTAATAGACTACATATTCTTGAACCCAACCTGATGTGCCAGCACAACACTTCACAGGGAAACATCCAGTCTGGGTAAGTGTTTGACAGAGGGACCTGAATATTGTGCTGCATAACAGCTATGGCTTTTGTTTCCATTTTAGAAAGAAATAAGTGCTGAAAGTGATTAAGAGATGATGTTCTGCTTTCTACTTTATTGACCATGGTCACGTTCATCAAAGACTTGATCAAAGACCTCTTGATACAAAATCAGGGTTGTTCAAGGAAGAGAAACAACAAAGATCATGAGAAAGAGATACAATTTCATAAGGAAAAGCAAATGTACCAGCCAAATAAGATGAGTGAATGACATATGGCAAATGTTGGGCAGACTGCTCAGGTACACTGGTGGTACCAGTAGAAGGTCTGGAGCAAAACAATCAAACATTAGCCCTATTAACCCAGCTGGATCACCCAAGACTTCCCTGTGATGCCACCAGTCTTTGGAAATTATGCATACTGGAACTGGAAAGAGAAGATACCAACACCAGAAAAACAGACCTCACTGTTCTTAAGAACAGGAGTACTGGTTAGGGCACCTGTAAGAACTTCATCATGATCTGTGGGGAAATCCCTGTGTTCTTAACACAGTTTAGATTAAAGCTTTAGCAGCTGAGAAAGAGCTGCTCCTTCCTCTCAGACTAGATTTTTTTTTCTTACTTTTTCTTTCTTTTATTGCTGTGTTGCTGACATGGAAACTTCACTTTTTCTAAATTCCCCTTTCATGTTATAATCCTTCTTTATTACTGCATTATCTTATTACTACTTATCTATCACTATTACTGTAGTAGAAAGTGAAAAACTGCATGACGAAAATTACAGTAATTAAAGCCATACATGAAATAGAAGACCTTTAACAATTTACTGCCGTTCATACAAAATCTATGGCCGCAGTATATATAGGCAGGGAATGACAGCAGGCACATTTCTGGAAACATTCTCCATGACCTGCAAGCTACTAGAAGTTTTCAGAGATCAGAAAAGGGAAGGCCAACTTTTCATGTACCTTACATCCATTTCTTGGAACTGAGGTTCAACCCTTTCAGGGACAGACTGTAACTTTTGGGGGTTTTTTCAGTCTAAGCAGAGTCTCATTTTTCAGGCAGCCCCATTACATTTATTTATGGAGTACTGTGCTGGTGAACGCATTGTTGGCAGGATCCGGCTCTGCACCGATAAACAAGTTGCCACATACAGCTTCAAATGTCAGACAAAGGAAAACATCCCAGGCTAGATAGATGTATTATGACCAACACATTCAGAACTTTTACTCCCTTTCTGCTGATTGATTGAAGAATTATATCCATGAAATGGGATGATTTATACAATTGTATTGCCTCTTGGCTAGAATAAGCTTTTGCCAGCCAGATGCTCCTGAAGAATGACTGCTTGCAGCACAAATCTGATGTAATTTGATACACAGCATGGTGCACAATCAAGATGAAATGATCCTTAGATGATTCGTCCATGTGTAAATCACTTCAGGAAGACAATTTAAATATTTTTTTTAATTAAGTTTTTTTGGACTTTTTTTTTATTAGATAGTGAGCATCCAGGAGATATAGCTATTTTCAGGTTAATATTTTATTAATCCCTTACCTGGGGCCAATATCCTAGGAAACCAGAAGCGCTAGCTGTCACTGAAATACTCAATACTGAAGACTCTTCCCAGACTTGACTTCCCCAATGCCATCTCATTATTATAAATGCTTCTCTTTAACTTTTAGCAGCCCCAGCTTGGTGATGCCTGTATTTTCTGTTTCTCCCTTTTTCCTCCTCACCCATACCCCTACATCTTTGCTTCCCTCACAGAAATTAATAGCAAAAGGAAAGTTTAGGATTGACAAGTATGAATATAAACGTATAACAGTCTTTTTAAAAAAAGGGCCTTCCCAATCTCAGATGAGGCACTGTGCCTGCTCAGCATTAGGGATAATCCCTGCCCTGCACTGCACGGATGAGATGCTAGTGTGATCTACTCAACCTGGAGCAGCCTCCACATTCAGATTCCCCAGGAGTGATCAGGATGAAACAGTGCTGGGAAAATGCTTAGTCCCTGTCTTGCCAATATACCAGGCTTCAAATGAGCATGGCTTTTTGCTTCATGTCTAGACTTTTCATCTGAAAGAAAGGCAAGTTGATGCCAGTGTTGCCAAGAGTAAAAGCTTCCATATAACATTCAGGAACTAGCCCCAGAACAATTTAATTTCATCTTATATGGCATGCTTCTGCCAAAAAGCTCTTCACGGAGGTTGGATTAGCGATTAAGAGATGTGGAGGGTGGAACACAGACGTCCATGAAAACTGGAATTGATGTGATTATGCACATTCTGAGCATCAGTGGTTTGCAAAGATTTAATGAAATGTGCCCCAAGCTTAGAATTTTCTCTCCGGAAAATAAAGCGTGATATTCAGAGAAGGTTGGGCTAAAGGGGTATTTTACAGGCAAGCAGAGGAAAATCAACTGTCACTTTATATGAAACACCTTCCCTCTGTTGTGCTCTTTTAATTTATACCATAATAAAGCAATTATAATAAATTTATGATCCTGAAGTGTTATTAATGCCTCCTTACCACATGCCACATTTTTCCTCATCGGGGAAAATAAAAGCTGGAAACAAGGTAAAAAAAATGCAGCACAAGCAGATAGTAAACTGATCAATTTGTGAGAAGTATACTGGGGATGAACGTTAGCAGTCACTGCTCCTTCTAAAATTCCACTACCAGATCTAGTTCTGAGATGAGCTTGTGCTCTGGAAGGTATAAGAAATTCTAACATATTCTCCAAAGTCCATGAAATGCCATTGTTTTGATGTTACTCTTCAGTATGTTTCATGAAGCATGAACTTCCCGGGAGGACAAGCTATTTGCGATGAGTAATTCTGACCATGAAAGAATTTTAAGTTTTGCTTATTATGTCTGTTCCTCACCTTGTTCTCAACCACACGTGTCCTGCCACCACACCTTACACTCTGTATGGCACAATCAATACATGTTATAGCTGTTCAGCGTTGCAGGATGATGGTGTGTTGTGACACATCGAGTGAAAAGCACGACAGGCAATTTGCAATGTAACGTGGCTTTCTAGATAGCAAGCCATTGCAAATTTCTCACCTCATAGTTCCTCTAAATGCTACGGTCACCTTTCACGGCTTATGCAAGCAACTCTACTCACAGTGCACTGAGGCAGTTCTGCACAGTGGGAAGTACTCCATGCACAAAGTAAATGTTCACTGATTCATATTGGTGTTCCTTCAGAAAACAAACACAACCTTATCTAGTCACCTTAGTCACAGAATGACCAAGCAAACACCTGAGTTAACTAAATCTGGTTTGGTTTTAGAGCCACAGTCAAAGCAACCACAAGATACTCCCACACAACAGAAACTTTCATTTAGGTAACCAACAGCAAACAGCTGCCTATTGAGCATGTATATGAGTGTGCCTATTTTTGTTGTTTTCTTTCACTATAGAATTTATAAAATTCACAACTGTGTTCCAAATGCATTTGTTTCTGAAAAGAGCATGCATAGCATGAGCTTGTAGGGCTTTTGCTCAATTACGCATAAGTTCCATAGACTGAACCACAGACATGCAACATCAGAAATAACCTGCACTATCTGCACTGGCAAGAGGTTGCCTTCAGAAACAATACCTGTGCCCATGCATCTGTGCACAAAGTATAGCAGACAGGAAAACAGAATTTCCTCCAAGCTATCTGTGTACTCATATGAAAAGAAAACCAGACTGTGTATATATTTACAGGTGAAAAGATGAAAAACTTCTATTTCTGCTCTTTTCAACCCATCATGCTCCGAGTGTCTTTATTCAGGGATATCCGGATCTTTTTTTACCAGCTTTTGAAGTTCACAAACCAATTAATAGTATTTTTTCAAGCAGCTCATTTCATTTCATGAACTGAATTATTTCCAGATACTGAACTCAAAAACTCTGAGCTTGATTCTGCCCTCTAGAAACAGTCTGATAGGAGAAAGTGGAAATATTTCTCAGTTTTTAATTTTCTTTTCTTTTTTTTACTAAACTTCTGAAAGATTAATTCTAGACTTTATTAATTGTTTTGAGTTGTATTGAAGACTACAAGCCAAGGAGAAAGTGGAACTTCATTTTCAAAAGCCAAAACTCTGAAAATATTACCCAGAATATCAATACCTCTCTAAGTATGGAATACCCCTCTGAAGTAATCCAACCTGATAGATGTTTGTAAGTGTGCTAAAAAAAACCCAAACACCTAGAATTTACTAACAAGGTAAATACCTTAACCCCACCTTTGAACTTTTTATATAAATTTCAAGAACAGCTTGTGGAGAAAAATGTAACTTGCCTCTAATCAGTATAGGAGCAAATGTTTTTACGTACTTACAATTTCTATTTCTGTATATCATCAATAACCCATGATGCTAACAGTGCTCACAAAAACTGGAGTCCCAACTTAAAGCAATGAGCAAACTGCAAAGACAATGGCAAGGGAAAACAGTAAAATAAAGCACCATATAGTTTTGGTATCACTTGTATACCTAGTCTCTTATTTTACTAGTGCAGTATCTAGCATACTTCTTACATAATGTCATATAGATACATGCAATCAGAGATGATTTATGCTAATTTAAGTACAAAGGTTTTATTAACTCAATGTACAATGCTCAAGGAAGACTTTTGGACATGCAACTAGAATAACTAGTCATAGAATCAGAGAATCAGAGAATCTCTTCCTTGACAAAAAGTATTTGTCTTTCTTTTCACCGAAAATTACAAATATGGATGTTCACTGGAGTTGTGGTCCAATAGAGAACTCTGAATATTTTCTTTATTCATCAGGTAAAATTATATAATTAGACCAGACTACACCATCAAAACTGAAAAGCTGAGTAATTTTCATAACACAACGGATTTCTTACCACATCATACCATTTAAGGGATTATAACAACTCACCAGGGTAATATCAAACTTGATTAGAAGCCAGGGGGCCTGATTGTTATCTCCATTAAGCCAGTAAAAATCCAGGCAAAATGTAATCGACACCAGCAACTTTCAATTTGCGCCAGTGTAACTAAAAGGAAAATCAAGCATTGTATCTTTGATTAGGAAGTGGCTTTATTTTTGCTTGGATAAGTCATTTCCATATCTTTGAGTGATTAACAACTATTGTTTCAACCCCCTTGAAGATCTGAAAGACAGTGTATTTGGTGTTTTCCCTGCTAGGTACATTGATATTACATGTATTGGAGGAAGTGCCTTCATATAAAGAACAATTTACACAGCAAATAAAAGTAATTCCTAATGTAAACTTCTCTGGTGGTGGGAAAGCCTTTAACATACTCAGCATGCCAAGCCCTTTGCCCCTGCATAAATAAACATCTAAAGATAATGGAATGGATTTTTTTCACGGATATTAAAGTATTCAGGGATGGAATTAAGATCTGGGTAACTTCAGGAACTGAAGAGACAGACAAAGAGCCCAAAGGATTGTTCAGCCTGGAGAAGGCTCCGGAGAGACCTTATTGCAGCCTTCTAGTACCTGAAGGGGCCTACAGGAAAAATGGAGAGGGACTGTTTGTAAGGGAATGTCGTGATAGGATGTTAGACAATGGTTTTAAACTAGAGCAGGGTAGGTTTAGATTAGACATTAGGAAGAAGTTCTTCACTGTGAGGGTGGTAAGGGAATGGGTTGCCCAGAGATATGTTGGAGGCCCCATCCCTGGAGACACTGAAGGTCAGGCTTGATGAAGGTCTGAGCAACCTGATCTAATTAAAGGTGTCCCTGCTTTATGCCGGGGGACTGGACTAGACCACCCTTAAAGGTCCTTTCCAACCTAACATATTCTATGATTCTAACTCCCAAGCGGGGTGTCACAAAACATAGTCAACGTGTACTTCAGGGTTGGATTCATCTGACTTCAATTTGCAATGCAGAAACAAATGTATCAGGCAGTTGGCTAAACTCCTTCTGTTCATGTTGGGGAAAAATGGTAACTTCAGTAGCAGTGGTTTTCATCTCGTCCTACCTAAAATAGGTCATGGATTAATGTGGCCCCCAAATTGCTTATTTCTCCTTATTGACTATGTGCAGGGGCACAGTTCAGAGCAACCAGCTCTGGTACACGTTTATATTACACATATTTTTACTCAACTGAAATAAATCCCATGTGTTTTACTCTTAGTCCTGACTATGCAGATTAATGACTGTTTTGCTTCCATTTTGGCCTGCTCCAACAGTGACTCTTCCTCACTGGTTTGCTACTGGGAGCACAGCTGCCTGCTGTGGATGAGGAACCACCAACTCCTAAGGATTTGATCCAAGGGAATGTCCCCTGGTTCTCTTTTATGCCATGCTACAAATAATGTACTGAGGCTACATCTACACAGTGATAGATCACATCAGTATTTATATAAATTAAACATGCCTGGGACATTGAAGCCCACTGCCCTGGAACAGCTCCTGTTCATCTTACTGAGCTCTCACCATTCCAGAGGGAAGAGGCTGGTATTATGTGATGCCATTCATAAGTGTTAGCAGCGATCTTTCTTTAATAAGGTTACCTTCCACATATGCATAGCTATGCGCTATGTTAATTACCTCTGGATGCAGTTTATCCTCCAATATTCCCTTTCTGCTGCAGACAAACACTGCTGCACTGCCTGGCCTAATGCCCTATATGGGGTCAAAGGTGTGCCAAACAGATTCCTATGTCCTGGCCACTTCAGGCACAGGCATCTCATTGGCTTTATGGCACCTCATATCCACAGAGGAAAGAAGACTTCAACCAGTGTCCTCAGAACTGTATTTCAATTTGAAAACAGGAGGAGCCAGAATTCACTGAAATATGGATGAGGTATAATATGCATTGAAATTGAGGCAATCTGAGTTATTCGCTTTTGCTGGGAAGCTGCTGCAAAGGATGCTCTCAGTGCAGGCGCTCCCTGAAGAAATAATGATTGTCCAGAAAAAAGCAAGCAGCATGTCCTCACTTGTCAGCCTGTCTTCCAATTTTCTCTGCTCACCAGTAATATACCTGCCAGCCTCCCTTCTCCATCTTCTATTAAGATTTTTTTCTTTTTATTCTAGCTTATTTTTATCAGCCACTGAGCATCATAAGTGCTAGGTAGATAACATATTTATCTACCTATGTGAACATAGTTGCATAACTTCAAACACAGACAGATGCTTTAGTTAGAAGACACACTCTCATGGAAAACTTTGTCTAAATTTACACTCCATGAGAGCAGTACAAATGTTTATACGATCTTAATTGTATTTGAGTCAAGGCTTTCTCTAAACAAATAAATGCAGTCCCTCAGTGTTTATAATTCACACATTGGAGAAGTCTCATACCACTTGAGAGGGAATGACTGACTGTAAACAAAAGCAAAACTGATTAGCCAATTTTCCTTCTCCGTGCTGACTGAACCCCTGAAAGGAAAACCACCTGCACAGCAAATTCAAAATTATTGTCTTGCAATGGGAAGTTCTGTCAGAAACTGCTCTGCTGTGCCAGGTGGGTTAAAGCCAGAAGCATCCAAGGGCTCAGCTGAGGAAAACCCAGGGCTGCCCTTAGAGGTGGGGATCTTCCAGCCTGGATCCCTTCCCCAAACACCAGACAAGTGCCCCTCTGGCCACATTGTGGGAATCACTCATGTTGTTTGGGTGCACACCCCTTGCATGAGCAGCTTTGGTCCTGACCCGAGTATGTCAGGCCCCTTTGACTGCTGATGCTGAATTTCTCTGCAGTAGATACCTTCTTCAGGCAGAATCTTCCTAGGAAATATTAACGGAGGCAGGGTCAGCATTTCTAAGCATTAGCCTAGGGAAAATGCACAACAAGAGACACCTGTGTGACACTTTATATTACAAATTTTAGTAGAGGGTGGCTTGCAATTTTTGTCCTTCTAGGGTCAAAATATGGCCATTTTACAAGAGTCTTAAAAACAAATCAAACCAAAACAAAGCAATGGTTCAGTCAAGACATTAGCAGCTACAAAAGTTATTATAGCAGCTGGAAACCATAAAGATTTAATCTTCTCTGACCATGCTCTGTCATTTCACAACTCCCGCTGCTGATTAGACATCACAGGCAACATGTTTGCAGAATAACAGAAGAATTAAATCCTTCAGAAATAAATATTGTTTCTTCTGTAAGTACAGACAGAAATTTTCTCCAGACCCTTGGCTCCCAACTGGCTAATTACATCTCACTAGCAAGGTGCGATAGCAGCCCTTTTAACTTGTTTTATCACATCTGTCCTGCTCTGAGCTTGCTGTGTACCACGCTCAGATCTCTCAGGTGATCCTGGACGGAATAAGCCATCCAACCAAATATCCAACATGTGCTGTGACACCGAACAAGCAATCTCTATGCTGGCAACACATGGAAAAGCTACTAAAGGCAGAGAGAAAAGGAAGCAGTCCAGCCTCCAGAATGGAGTGCCACAAGGGCAACTGGAGGCTGTAAGTTTGGGGGTACAAGTGAAGCTGTGGGACATTTGCCAGTTAAACATGCCATGAAAAAATGAGAAACTGCTCTAAAATGATTTTGTTGTCTGTGCGCTTATGCTGGGTCTCATCTTCATTTCTTTCTCTCCACTAAACAAGCACGTGTGACCTATTTCTCAGTGAGATTTCCATCTTCAAAAGAGGCAGCTTATGTCTCCATTCTGCCAATTCTCTCAGGAATAATGTCCTATTCTCTGCCTGTAGTTGTGCTTCATTATTAGCAGAGCAATTTCCTACCACTAGATAACATTTTCTCAGTTGGTTTTCACTTCTGATGACACACTGATGATTACATTTTGTACAAGCAATGGTGCTTATGTTGTCACACACTGCTGTCACTAGCATAGCTTCCCACAATCAATGTAAGGTTAGAAAAACTACTGAACTGCACATTTCAACAAAACAGCAGTTGCTTTGAACACCATCTATAACTTTAGAGTGAACAATTTCAGTAATGGTTTTGTCAGTCCTTCCTAGAAGCAGTCCTAATGGGCAACAAATAACAAAATGAGGTTCAGCTAGTGAAAGAAAAGCAAGATAATATGTTGAGAGAAGGGAAATTATTATCATAAAACATTTGTATAGCCATGTGAATTCTGCACTGCGCTGGACAGAACAGAGTTCACATCCCACCTCTGCCCTAAACTTCTTGCTGTTGCTAAGACAACCACATCAGTGTAAGAGAAGCAATGCAGAGTCCAGTGGTGAGACCTCCTAAGGAGATGAATTGGCTCCCAGGCTGTGCTAGACGAGAGAAAGTGTGTTGGTGCAATGGGCAGGATACCTGCCTGGCAGATGCACTCAACCAAGCACAGAGATGATGGGGATATAGTGGGAATATCCCAACAAATAGCACGGACTGTCGCTGCCACTGTTTTCTTGTCTGAGTCAGACTCTAGAATACATCACTGGTAGCTCCCAGGGGCACCAGCAGGAGGTCCAACAACATCTCCTTCTCAGACCAACTACTCTTCACTTCCTGCCTTATTACAGCAGTGTTGTACCTGCCTAAGCCTTGAGTTACTGAGCCTTTAGGAAAAGATTCTCCCTCCAGCACTGGGCTTGAGGCCTTATCCCAAGGTAAGATGAAAATGATACGTAGCATGTGAGACAGAGGAGGTCACAAAGTACTTCACAGTATCACCTTATGAAGCCTACATAGAAAACATTTAGCAGCAGCAAAATCTTATGCCATCAAAGCATTCACATCCCAGATTCCCCCTATCAGTTTATTCTAGACATTTCATACCACATTTGCATAAGAGGATGTCCTTTGTTTGACAATTTTTCCACTATTTTCAGAAAATCTTCCACAGAATATTGCTTGGATTATCTGTCTAAATGTCAATATCACAGGAAACTGCATCAATGAGGTTAATAATGTACTGTTTTTTGTAGCAAAGCATGATTACCCTTGAAGGAAGCATGCAGCAAAGCATATCTGACACAGAGCTCACTTAGTCTTCCTTAAGAAGCTTTACTGCTAACTAGCCTTCCCATTCCCAATTTCTGGGTTTAGATGTAGGAGAAAAAGCAGATTCAAGACTGGCAAACAGAACACGTTAGAAGAAGGCAAGCTTCTATGATTTACCTTCTCAAGTGTTCAAGGTCCAAAGCATTAAGGAATATTAATACAATGAACTGTTGGTACTAAATAGAATGTTTGTTTACATTATGTGCTTCATATGCTTCCACAATTTTTGCAAATAATAAAACAATTCTGGCTCATAAGTTAAGAAAAGAACTCTTTTCAAGAAAGAATTTAGAAAACCAGAAATTGTGTCTCCTCTATCCCCACTTTGAAAGACACTTTGGAAAATAGGAAAGGCTATTCTTTCAGTTCCAGAGATCTCTGTTGATACACCTTTGTGGGAATGGAAATCCAGCAGCAAATATATCTTCTAGCTCCTAGCACTGGTCCCACCATGACCAGTGGTCATGTTCACTGAGATGACCAGCATGTGGCTGGTGTCATTGCCTGCATTATAATGCCTCCCTCATGGTGCCAACTTATTCCTCCCTGGATTTCCTACTATTTTACTACAGCTCCTCTAATACAGCATCAAAACCACTTGCACTAATACCAGGATTGGGCCCTGACAGACACATGCCCTATTCATGTGTCCCAGGGTTTAGGAATTTTTATTCTTCTGCCAGCTCATGTATTTCACATGACTCAAGTTAATTAAATGGCAGAATGGGATACTGCCAAATGTTTATTTCTCACTGAAACAGAGTCAGCCATTTAAAGAATATTGCTATACTAGCCACATTTCACCACAAAGAACGAATACCTATAATTACAATATCTGTGATTATATAATGTCAAACAAAGGAAAACTAAGCAGGCCCACATTTCAAGGAATAAATTGTAACCTGTATTATCTGTGTTCAGGGTAAAAATGCTGGATCTCATCCCAACCTCAGAAATAAAATATACCCAGCAGTAATTGAAAAACAAATGAATCTGATTATAATCTTACCATACTCTAGATTTTGCATTCCTCAGCTATGCAGCAAACAGATGGAAACATTACATTACATGCGCTGGGAGACAAATTTTTAAGGTATCTCTGCAAGCATCAGTTATCTTTGCACTGAAATATTTCTGGCCTTGATGCTTGGGTCATATTGTGTTACATCTGTGAAATGTTTGGCTATTGGCTCGTAACATATTTTGACATTGGCAGTGGACCCACTGATCAAAAATATTGCTGGTTTTGTGAGTTTGCTTTTGCATTTGGACTGTGGGCAGCAAACAACAGGAAAAGAATTAGAAGACACCAGATTATTTTGTAGCTTCTGAAGGTAGTGTCATTAAGGATGAATTGCAAGTACTAGGTTTCCAACGTTACTGGAAAAACTTACATGTTCAGAGAGGCAAACAGTTTATTTTCACTTCAATAAAGTGAAATTTATTGAATTATTCTAGTGGGTGCGTTTGGGTCCTGGCAGAGGAGGCACATCCCAACTGCAGGGTTTCGCTGCAGGACTCAGCCTCTGTCACAGGGACATCTCAGGGCGTCTTTCCAGTCTGTGGCCATGGCAGCCCTAGTTTCCATTTTATTTCAGCCCTGGTGTGTCATTTGTGAAGATTCAAAAGCTGCTTCATTAGAAGCTGAGCAGACACTGTTGAAGGCTACAGTGGGGACACACTACTGGCCTGAGCCAGAGCCTAGTGGGAGGCCATATATGATGCTGAAATCCCTTCCAACAACAAGAGGGAAGGCTACCGTGGGGACACACTACTGGCCTGAGCCAGTGGGAGGCCATATATGGTCCTCCAGTGGGAGGCCATATATGATGCTGAAATCCATTCCAACACCAAGAGGGAACAGAGGCCCTCCTGCTCTATGGAGCAGCTGCCCTGAGGGACACAGAGCAGGAGGGGAGACACAGAAGCACTGGACAGGGAGGATCTGCAGAGTCATCCATCCCAGTCCTCTGCTATTTATGAGATCACAGAATCACAGAATCGTAGGGGTTGGAAGGGACCTCGANTCCCAGGGCTCTGTCACCCTCACTGTGTAAAAGTTCTTCCGCATGTTGGTGTGGAACTTCCTGTGCTCCAGTTTACAGCCATTGCCCCTTGTCCTGTCCCCACAGACCACTGAAAAGGGGCTGGCCAATTCCCCCTGCATCCCCTGCCCAAGATATTTATAGACATTAATTAGGTCCCCCCTAAGTCTTCTTTTCTCTAGACTGAACAGTCCCAGCTCACTCAGCCTGTCCTCATACGGGAGATCTTCCAGGCCCCTAATCATCTTCATAGCCCTTCTCTGGACTCTCTCCAGGAGGTCCCTGTCTTTTTATACCAGGGAGCCCAGAACTGGACACAGTACTCCAGGTGGGGCCTGACCAAGGCAGAGTAGAGGGGGAGGATCACCTCCTTTGACCTGCTGGACACACTCTTCCTGATGCATCCCAGGATCCCATTGGCCTTCTTAGCCATCAATGCAGACTGCTGACTCATAGCCAACCTGTCATCAACCAGGACCCCCAGGTCCTTGTGAACACAGGATACAGGACACCATGGCCATGCATTGGGACCTGCAGAAGGAGAGGGACCAACAGGCCATGGCTGCCAGAGTCCACAGACAGGAGGCCAGGTCATCCCCTTGCCCTGCCACAATGCTGTAACAGCTGCTGGGGACAAGGGGAGGACATGGACCTTCATGGCATTGGGAAAACCCACATTAGTCAGCCTCAATGCCCCAGGCACATTTCCTTCATTAGCAGCACCATAGTCTGAGCTCACAAACTGAATGGGTCTTCTACAGACATCAGCTAACACCTAGCAAGCTGAAGGACTTTTTCTGCCCGACCCCAGCAGGCTTCTCTCCTGGGGTTTTGAAGGTATCTAATATGCAATGAAGATCAACTGGTTCTTGTCTTGAAACCAGGGCATTGCCCATCCCCTTGTTGCTCCAGATGCTGGTTACACTTCTGCTGCTTACGACCCCTCCTCAGGACTCAGGAGGCACAAATAAGGTCTCCTCCCTCCACCTACTTGGCTATTTCTGAAAGCTTTGTACAAAATAAAGTCCATGAGGCTCCTGGTGTTCAGTCAGGTTCGATGAAGTTTGTTGAGCTCTGTCTTTTGGGGAAGCACAGGACATCATGAGCGCTAGACCCCATTTTGGGTTGAAAACCCCACCACAGACCCTGCCTTAGCTGCCAACCTTCCCAAGGCTTGCAGACAGTCACTTCCCTCAGCTCATCCTCCTGTGGCCTCACGTGGAGACTCACCCATTCACTACCAGCTCTCTGCTTGGAAGCCCACCAGCTGTGATCTCTCATTATCATAGCACTTGCAATCTCCAACACACAACTCCTGCAATGCATAAAGCCTTTCTCTGGATAGTGCCGTTCTAAATGCCATATCTATAATGCCTATATATGTACCTGTAATGCAATCTTCTCACAACCCCTCCATGGGGTTCCCTCCTCCTGCTAATAATCTGCAAACACAACGGAACAAAAGACTATGTGACTCATTTTTCTGCAAGATGTCTCAAGGACTGCTTTAAAAGCTATAACAACAAGCACACAACATATGGGTAAGAAGCAATATACAATAGCATGGTTGCAATTCCATTATACACTTTACAGGGTTTTTTTTTTCCCTAATCAACTTTGGCTGATAATATTTGAATCACAGAATGGTAGGAATTGAAAGGGACCTCTGGTGATCATCTAGTCCAACCTCTCTGCTATAGCAGGATCACCTTGAGCAGGTAAGATAAGAAAAACAGCTAAGAAGTATGAAAACCTGCAACTTCAGTCCCAAAGTATGGTCTTTCTCTTCCTCAACAACCTGCATAATTGCATAGAGCTGTTAAGCAGCTCTAGTAGACAAAGTCCAAAATGAGCATTAAATACACTTTCTGTAAAACAATCTTCTTTTGCTGACCATCCATCACAGAGTAGCGTGCCTGAAATTCATCCCTGAATTGATGAAGTTTCATCTGGAAAAATAACATATTCAGTCAATATAATTTTTCCAGACAACACACTCAAAACTCAGTGGCCGTTACACAAACCAAATGAAATATTAGCATGCCATTCCCTCCTGCAGGGAGAGACAGACCTTACACAAAAACCAGCCTCCATTGAAAACGTCTGCAAATTTCTACTGATTTCAACAAAAGTTCCTCCAAAAAGATTGATCCTACATATAATCACTATAGCCTGAAAAATACTGTGGCTGAAACCTTATAGGTGACAGTCCCTTATTTTCTTCAGTGCTTGCTCTTTCTTCCTGTGGCTTGTTGGACTGTGACTACCCTTTGTACACTCAGGTGTGTAATGCAAAGTGTCAGAGAATAACACTATAATTTGCCCTCAACTAGAAACTGGAGGTTTCCCTTTCACTGAATGATGTTCAACCCTGACTACCAGCTCTTTCAATGTAAGTTAGCAAGATGCCTTTACATTACTGCTCCTGCCTTGTATATAGCCTTATTGATTTTTTCAGTACAGAAATGCTTTAAGAAAATCAATGTTTCAGCAAACAGAGTGGAGCAGAAGTATTGTAGAAACACATTTGCTATTCCAGCATCAGAGATCATGGTTAAGTTAAAGGAAATAACATGTATATGTGAGACGATGAATATAGAGAAAAACTGGAGAAGACACAAAACGGATGAGTAGAGAACCATGAAATTTAAAAAAAAAATAGAAAGAGGAGCTAAAGATAAATGTAGTAGCTGTGGGTAGTACTTAGCTAATTTTAGCAATCTAAAACTTAGGTGTCTAGTCCAAGATAATCAACTTAGCTCTCTCCATCTAGTGAATAGAGAGCAGAGGCCACCTCCACAGGGGATTGAACCAGGCCTAAGATAGGTCTCTAAGACAGGGCAATGCATCATGCTTTCCCTCAACTGTCCCAAAGTCTAGATGATGGGCTCAGAGAAGACTGAGTATGGTTTAAAGTTAGGTGAGCTGAATATGTATCTGTAAAAGTAAAAAAGTGCTGTAATTTCTATTGAACAAAACCAAAACACAAACTTAAAAGACGAAGCAGAAACACTTCAGGGACTGGCACCCAGTCACTTGGCTATGAAACGCAATGAGGCACAACAGCAACTGCTCTCTAACACAGGGGACAACTGTCATGGACCAGTCCACATCTGCAGTCAGAAACTGAGAACTTCTGAAAAAAGGTATCCCTGCTCAACATCAGCTCCTAATCTGTGCCCTAAAATGGCTGGTCTGTGGCAAAACAGCATAAGGGCTGTCCCAGCAGTGTGTGACTGAGTTCCACTGCCTGGGAATGTTTCTGGGCACTGCCCAATTTACTAGTATAATCTTTGCACCCTGCATATTTCAATAATTAGTCTCACTGCTGTAACTGTAAGCAGAGTTCAGCAGTAATTCAGAGAGATGTTCCTCTCCTGCATGCTCATGGAGATGTGATTTTGATATGATTAGCTAAAGACAGTGACATGAATGCTTCTGCAGATGTGAGGGCAAGGACTGTATGTATTTTGCTTGTGATACTCAAATTACCATCAATGAAGAAGATACAAATGACACATACAACGTTGACTGATTTTAAAGCAGGTTCATTAATAACATGAAAGTCAGATTTCAACCTCCAGAATGTCTTTTAAAGCTCAAAAATCAGAACCAATCTGCTATTTTTGTGCATAAAAATAAGGATCAACAAGTTTCTCAACCCACACAGCAATCTACTTGCCAAATAGGTTAAAATCTGACCTTAAAGATGAGCTTTTCATTGAGGCAGTTCCCAAGTGAAGCAAAAAATCTACCTACCACATCTTTTTAGGCTGTACTGCCTTCTCCTCACACACAGCTCTGAGATCCAAACATTTTTGGTGTTATAAAACAATCTTCCCCAAAAGTATTTGTAAGTGGGTAATTAAAGTAGGAAGGAATATCCAAAGAGAGTGTCAGAACATACAAGGTCTTAAAGACAAGAACATTAAAATTATTTTTACCCTTCTCTACAGCATCACTCAAAAACTGATTTACCATCTTGGTGTTTATAGTTTCTCGAACACAGATGGGAAAAGGCCTCTTGAAGCCTTTGTGTTTTAACAGCACTGGAATTCATGTAGGATCATGTATCAATTCAGGTGTTGTACCTGCTCAGTAGATGGCTTTTCAGTTCAACACTTTTAGGTTTAGGAAATTGAGATTAATATGGTTTTCTTGGCAGTATTTGGTATTTCTTTCATCAAATGAAAGATTTTCTTGTAATTGCTCATCAGCAAGTCTTTGTCTGAACATTTAAATAATTTACGAGCACAAAACCTATTATTTGTTGTATTTTATTAAAAATGGGCCAAACTTGCCACTAGTGCAATTGCATGTAGTTCCATTCACTTCAAAGAAGCTACATATGCTTACACAGCAGGGAATTAGCCCAGATACTGTCAAAACGCTTCATTACTAGTCAGGTCAGACAATAAATCAGATCTTCTGTTTGCGAAGTACTGCAATTTATGTCTAATGACTGGAAGAATTGGTATATAAAGTAATTATCAAAACTGGAAAGCAATCATCTCCTAAATGTGCAAAACCTCATCTGTAATTTGAATTAAAAAAAAAAACATCTAAAAAACCCCATGATGATGGCAGGCATAAAAACTATCTTGCTTTCTTGCAGGCACAAAGCAGCACTTCCTCCTACTCTTTTCTGCAAAGATTCCACCTTCAGCATCTTTTTGGCTCATTTTAGGGGTCATTATCGAAGAATGTCACAGCCCAAAAGGAAGTCCCCCAAAACAGGTGAAGCAATACTTGTGTGGAATATCTAGTCTAGCTCTTTCAGAAGTAGAATACAGATAGCAAACTGAGACTTCCAACTATGACATAAGGTGAACTTTCACAATTTTACTCCAGACTCTTTCCCTCACATTCTCAGAAATCCCTTATTCATCACCAAATTTCAGCATATAACAGGCACCTAGTTTCAGTTTCAATACAGCTCCTTGTTTCTTGTGAAAGGCTAATGGGAAGCATCTAAAACCAGGCTGACTGAAGGGGTAAAAGAACACTTAGATCTGCTGTTCCTGTGCCCAACCGCTCTTTCTGAGAAGAAACTTTCCTGCAGCCATTGCCTCTTGTCCTGTTGCTACTTATCTGCGAGAAGTGGCTGATCCCCAGCTCACCACAACCTCCTTTCAGGGAACTGTAGAGAGCAATATGGTCTCCCCTGAGCCTCCTCTTCTCCAGACTGAACAGTGCCAGTTCTCTCAGCTGCTCCTCATGAGACTTGTGAGGGGCCCAAAGCTGAACTCACCAGAGCTGGGTACAGGGCAATGATCACCTGTTCAGTTTGTATATCTGACAAAGAGTAGGGAGCACAGAAAGCCAGCTGTGAAATACAGATTACTGGCCCACTAGTGCAAGTCCAAGGACAGAGCAGAGCTGTATATAAACTGGGTCTCACGTGCTACTTTCCAGTTACAAGTGAGTGTGATTTTTAGAGACATCTATTAGACTATGTGGACGCTAGTAGCTGTCTGCAAGGTGCACCTTGCATGCCTACTGTATTACTTACTACTTGGTTTCTGCTGAAGATGCTCCTTGGGGAAGGCTCTTGATCTCTGTTCATCGGAAGCCTTAAAAAGATATCAAAATGGAGAAAAAAATTGATTCACTCTAGGCTAATAAGGATGTTCTTTGAATTATAGAACATTTATGAAAATGTCCGTTCATTTTTTGCACACAAGCACCAGCCTAGATTACATTTCAGCTAGTTTACCAAAGATTTTCTATTCATTTCACTGCCTGAGTTGCTTCTTGCAATTCAGCACAAGATTTGGGCCTGTGCAGTGCTATGGAAACAGAACACACTGTGAGCCACTTTCAAATGTGGATGTAGCACATCTTATGGCAGGATGAAATCCTAGGTCCTTGAAGTCAAAGCAAACTAAATTGTCAGCTCAGAGAACTCATGACTCCAAATCCCTGAGGGATGCAAACTTTGGGATAGTTACATGTTGCCAGACAAAGTGCTAGAGAGCGTGTAAGTAAATAACACTTTCCTATTTCTCAAATTGCTTTGATGAGAAATTTGCAGAAACTTGGGAAACTCAGTGGCCATGGAGATTATCATACATATAACCTTTCCAAGGATAGTGATGAGAAAACAGTATTAGAGTTGCCCAGAGAAGCTGTGGCTGCCCTCTCCCTGGCAGGTTGGATGGGGCTTTGGGTAACCTGGGTTAGTGGAGGGTGTCCCTGTCCATGGCAGGGGGATGGAATTGGATGATCTTTACGGTCCCTTCCAACTCATACCATCCTGTTATTCTGTGATTAATTACCAATAAAATGTTCTGACAGTACAGGAAAAAACACAGTCCTTATACTGCTACATAAAGTGCACACTATTCTTCACTCACTCAACTTTTTAGAGTACAAGCGGTGATGTAAATGAATTGCTTCTTCAAGAGGATGTTCTGCAAACTTAATAAACAGAAAGTTATGTTTTAGTATGCAGGCAAAGTTTCTCTCTCTCTCTGCTTTATCTTATTTACAGTTGGATTCCTTTGCTACATACTGTTCCTCAATCTTCCTAGGTAACTATTCATACTCAAGACATGGGTGAGAGGAGTCAAGCGTCTGACTGGTATCCTGGAAGAATGAGATTTTGGCTGTGAAAATGAGAAATGTGTAATGTGCTTAGACTGATCTCTCCTCATCCAAAAAAAAAAAAAAAAGCATTTATAAATCAAAGTTACTATATAATTTGGTTACAGATATTCAATGGGAAAATGATCCTCTTTCTCAGTTATATATTTCCATTTATATTTAAAAAACTATTGATTCTGCAGGATGAGGAGGGTATCTCTCTGTGCTTCATTATTCCAACTGACACATGATAAATTATGCTTTTTTATGGACTTTCATGTAGTTTCCTTCAGAGAAGACTTTTTTCCTCAGTTGTTAATCCATTCTCTTACTGGAAGACATACTATGGCAGAAGATAAAAAAAAGTGCCTGTGAGCATGTTAATCACAGAGTGATTGATGCTGCCATTACAAGGAAAGGTTAGACAATATGCTCAGCAGTTTTTACTGCTATTTACAAGACAGTGCCAGTCAGCCAAACTGAGGACTGATCAGTGCACAGGCTCCAAAATTAATTCAATACACATTCTGTGAACCTAATGCAAGTGTGATAACATTAATCTATTTTCATTTGCCCTCCCTCTTTCAGCGTGTGGCTGAAGTCTGAAAACATTCTAACTTCGTGACACTTTCATGGTCTGACTGCCTAAGCCAATTTGCTGCCCCAGCTCCCTGTGCACAATCCCTTCCCATACCAGGATGAGCCCCTACAAAACCCACCTATCTAACAAAACAGAGAAAAATTTGGTAGGCAAAACAGCAAAAAACCCTAAACTTGTATTATTAACTCTAATTTGTAATTTCTTATCTAAAACAGCTTCACATGGCCAACATGACTTCATGTATTTTTATTGGAAAAGATTTGAATTCTGGAATCTGGATACACTATTAATCCAAACAATATTGTGATGTGAGTCTGAAAAGGCAAACTTTTAAAAACTTCACTTTTGCACATTATTTGAAAGTAAATGTGGGGGTATTTTGGATCAAAGAACAAGTTTCTATCAACAGGAATAAGTTCCATCTGTGTAATTAATGCAAGCAGAGAGAAAAGACAATCTATAAAGCCCATGATCAACTTCCTATGATTGGTAAAATAGAAGAAAATTTCTTCTAAATAGTATACTTCCTTAAGTATATGTTTTCATTTCTACATATTTTTCTCAGACAGCTGCAAAAAAAAAAACCCTAAAATCACACCTCAATATTTAGAAACAAACCAATTCAAGAAATTTTCATTCAATAAAATAACTTTCAGTTGTAAATGCAGGAATGTATCATTTATTTCCTTTATACTAATTTGTTCAATAATTAGAAGGATCAGTATTAGCTTATCTGCACTTTAAATCCTCTAAATTGTTTAACTGATTTTACTAGGAACTGCTGCTTTTTATAAAAATAAACCAAAACTCTTTCACAGCAACAGAGATCTTATTTAAGTATACCTGGGCAGTAGATGTTCTTTTCTATCCCCACTACTGGTTTTATATATGTGCTCTAAAGTAATAACCATAGCAATGACCAGAGTTTTACCTGTAATATTTCTTTCCAATATCGAGCACACGATTTTCTGATAAGCTGAAGACATACCTCCTCTTCCTCTAGCTTATCTTTCCCATGTTAGTCTATTTGGTGACCACAAGTGAGTCTTACTTTGTTCTGAAAATGTTTTCCTTAACTTTTCAGCAGTGTTGTGAGATGCTCTCCTAGCATATCCTAGGATGCCAAGTTAGCAGCATCCTGCCTTGCTAAAAGCTTCCTGGAATTTCAAACTCATGAGTATTTTTCACTTGCAGTTTCAACCCTGCCAAATACACCCACACATTGTTACACATTTGCTTGGTGTCTGTATTTCAGTGGTGTCTGAAGTGGTTCATGGTCATGTCAAGCATTCAGAGACTGCATAGGATGAAAATCACTGAACAAACATTGCAATTCATTTCCCTTTCACTTTTCAGCCTTCCAGTACTGGAA
Source organism: Zapornia atra (assembly GCA_013400835.1). Classification (NCBI taxonomy): domain Eukaryota; kingdom Metazoa; phylum Chordata; class Aves; order Gruiformes; family Rallidae; genus Zapornia; species Zapornia atra. The sequence continues at coordinate 7,073 of VZTU01002297.1, read as the reverse complement.
ATGGCCTAGAGGAAAGCTGAAGAGGCACTTTTTATCAGGGAAGGTAGTGACAGGATGAGGGGTAATGGTTTTAAACTGAAAAAGAGTAGATTTAGATTAGATGTGAGGGAGGTGAGGCCCTGGCACAGTTTCCCAGTGAAGTTGTGGCTGTCCCGTCACTGGAAATGTTCAAGGCCAGGTTTAATGGGGCTTTGAGCATCCTGGTCTAGTGGAGGGTGTCGTTGCCTAAGGCAAGGGGGTTGGAACTTCTCTCTCAGTCTGAGTGACAGCCTCCCTAACACAACCTGCTCTTCACTTTGAACTGTGATCCAAGTGTTCCTCATCCTTTTCCTTGCACCAGAAGATAATGGTGGTCATCAGTCTTCCATTAAATAACCGAAGAAATTCCTTTCAAAATTCCCAGTACTTCATTATCTTCAGGCCAGATACTTTTACTATACCTAACACTTCAGTTTTCTTCCAGCAGGAGAACTTAACTCCTTGGTCAGCTGAGTCACAGCACAGAGAGAATGGGAAACGTGTCCAAAACATATTTAGCAAAAGTAACCCCTACATTCTCCACCCCTTAAGTTTTCTTGGGAGGAAACCTTGTGGATTTTGTACTATAGATTATGATGTGCTACATATAAAGTTTATAGGAAAAAAAGTTTAAAGGAGTGGCTAAAAGAAAGACATTATACAGCGCTGTCTCTTCTTTTCCATATTTACCATTGCACACTATCCATTAAGTCAGAAACACTACTCCATGTGTCCTATTTTCTGCAACCATACAAATCCCTTTATCAGACAAAATATGATAGAGCACTTCTTTGGCTTTCCAGTTCTCACTACTCCTCACAATAAATCCCACAACATATCACAGCCTTTAAAAACACTTTCACAATTCTCTTTTTCATGCATGAGGTACAATAATCACACGACGAGAGGCCAAAAACCTCTCTGTGTGTGTGTGTGTGTGTGTGAGGGCCTCCTTGTCAGTATGCAGCAGACCAGATTCCCGCCAGTTTGTACCTAAATGTCAGTCCTAATGCACAGTTATCACTGCCAGATTGCCAAGGTGATTTATCTTAGTAATGAAGGCAGAAAGTACTATTTCCTCAGTAAAATAGCACATTTTGACCCACTTCTTTTAGCTGAAACTTTAGATTTTTTTCCAGTGATTCTTTCGTTTCAGCAAGTTATGCATTACTGTTATGGACACCATGGCTCAAAAAAATGTTCTTTGGATACTGTCTCCTAGGAAAGAAGAAATTTTAAAACAGCCATTACTTGTTTGCTGGGAAAATCAGAAAATGCCCACAAATGGTTCATAACTTTTTAAAAAATTTCTTATGGACAATGATATACACCTCTTATAAATCTCAGTTTTCACTGAAAAGATGATGAAACAAATCCAAAAGATTCATTTGTTTATTCTACCACATTGCTATAAATAGTGGCATTACGAAAATGTGATGTCAGCGGAAAGAGTTTTCCTTGTCCTCCATACTGACCCCCTTCCTGGGGCCAAGGAACAATCAACTCAACCGATGCCCTCAAAACCCAAAGAATTACAATGGAAAAAACCCAAAGGAATGAAAAAATTAGAATGGCATCTCTATCACCAACTAAAATTGAGAACAATAACAAAGGAAAGTAAGGAAAAAAAATTCCTGCAATTAGAGTTTGAATAGCATTCTGTCATTTCCCAGGAGCTGCACACAAATGCAGTATTCAGCAAAATTATGTGTCCAGAGTATGCATACAAAAGCCCAAAATAAGTTTTTAAGAAAGAGATCATAGCTTGGCTGGTAGGAAGGGTGGTAAGGTGCTGGAACAAACTGCCCAGAGAGGTGGTGGATGCCCCACTACCTTGAATGTAAGCATTCAAGGCCAGGTTGGATAGGACCCTGAGCAACCTTGTGTAGATCCAGGCCGGGAGGTTTGTGGCCCTGCCTGTGGGCTTGGCCCTCTCTGATCCTTGGGGTCCCTTGCTATCCAGGCCATTCTATGATTCTATGAAGGGGCTTCAAACTCTCTGATTCCTTCTACAGCATGGCTCCCAGCAGGCAGGAAAACTTCCCCAAGTGAAGACAGCTTGGTTGATTTGACCAGAGAGCTGCTGTGTCCACCCACAGGGTTGCTAAGGGTAGAAAAAGCAATCATTTCTTCTTGCTTCTCTCACCACTGTGACCTTCCTCAGTCCTCTTGTCTTATTAGAGCTAAAACTGTCCAGTTTGGGTCAAAGCAAAGGGATGAAGATTCCAGTCACTTCAGTCTTGTGTAGCATAAGAGATGCTACTTCATTGCAACTAGAAAGGCTGTGGTCACTAACCAGCCTTTGGAAGAGGTCTTGTTACAGCAATACATTGCTCACACCTTCATTTTATAAAAACAGACCTAGTGGAAAAAAGGGCAGTTCCTCTGGACCCAGGCTACAAGCTGTCCCCTTCACTGTTGCCTATTGTCGAGCAGTCACTATACTTCTTATTTGCAATCTTACAGAAAAAGCATCCACACAGACTTTTTCATACTTAAATAGCTTGGGCATTCAAATCCGTGGTAAAAGAAATCAGTGTTCTGCATGTAAAGTATGTCTGCCTATTTCACTAGAATTTCCTAAGAACAGTTACTATCAAAAATTTCTACACAGATCCATCACCTATGGGGGGGGTGTGTTTGTGTGTGTTGGGGGGGGTGTCATACGCCAACGGTATTTCTCCACCTTCTTTCATTTAGATTCATAATAGAATTTTTGCAAATAAACACAAGTTAGCAAAATACTGCAAGGAATTTAATTTTCCTCAGGGGGAAATAGATGTCAAATTGTGATAGAACCCCAGGAGGCCACAAAGACTAAATTATAAGTCCCTAGATATTCTATGGTAAGTCTACTAAATAATTTTTTTCCCTGCCAGGGGGATTACAGCTGAATTGCTGCATCTGCAAAATCCAAATTCCTTTGGTGCTACAAAATTATTTCTATTTGGGTCTAAGCTTTATGGTAGTTGGCTTCCCACTCATGGAAAGCCATAAATTATTTACATATCTTTGAGTATAAGTCTGTTATGAATACATTAACTGTTCTCTTACCTTCAGAACTCATTAGCAACAGGAACAAGTCTTCTGATGCTACTTGCCACTATGTATCCACTGCATATGCTGAACCTGCTGTGACACTCCAAAGTGTTGTGCTTCCAATATTAGCCTTATTTTAATGGATTAATTGAAAAAGCATATTGAAGGGAGGGGGGAAGGATCTTTAAAAGACAAATCCAAACAATGTTGACCCAGTAGGTAGTTGATCTAACAGGTCTTTATAAACTCCCTAGACATAGGGATTTATTATCAAAACACTGGAGACTTGATTTTTCCTGACTTCTAAGGAAATTGAGGCTTACATGATCACATTCTATATAGATTTGTCATTCCTTCCTTAATAACCTTTGAAGCCGTTGGCAAGGTTTAAGAAAATTTGACGGCTGAGGAAGAGGGATGATAGAAGTCTCAGAAGTCCTGACAGGTTTTGCAAAAATTAGAGGCTGGGTGAAGAAGACAGAGAGAAGTATTTCACCTGTCCCAGGAGGCAGCAGCCCGTTGGCTGTCCCTGTAAAATCCAAATCAAACACAGCTTGGGTTGATGTCTGGCCATCAGGCTGGGAACCCAGATCAAGCATGGCATGCTGTAGGAGCTGAGAGGGATTAGGGGATGAAGGACAAAAATCCATCTAAACCCAAGTTTTCCAAATGAGGTTGCTTGGTTTTTCATAACTCTTTACACAGAAAACATCAGTGAGGAGAAAACTTGATGTTTTAATTTGGAATGTGAACATGTATATATTAATGGAATAGTATATACCACCAGGCTGGTTATAAGAAATAGTCAGTCTGGTCATATGGGGCTACTAAATATATCCAGCTTCCCCATAGTCCTTCCGTTTTGTTATTAAAAGGGTGGCTGGCTGACTGTCCTGGGAAAGATCACAGTCCTCATCCCTACAGAAACATCAGTGGGGAGACGAGAGGCAGGAACCCTCCTTCCCAGGCGGTGGGTGTTATCTGCTGGCATGTGGGGACTTCTGCAGGGCTCACAAACATCCCCCTGTGCACTGCCAAAGCTCTCCCCATTTGCTGTGCATCTCATCAGCTGTTTATGCTCAGAAAAATAAAAGGCTCCTGGGAAGGGTAGGTTGGCCTCTGGGGAGGTTAATGAGAAGTCCCAGGAAAGCTAAGAAGTGCAGTGAGAGCAAGATGGGATGTGGGACTTCCTTCCCTGCAGATGCCAACTGCATGACCCCATGGCTGGACAGGCATGTGAGCAAGCAGGACACCCTCCTTTCCTGGGCTCAGCAGTGTCCCACACAAATGCCTCATCAGGGAGAGAGGCCACCACTGTGTTAAATTGGAGCAATTTATGTGAGGATAAAACGGGTATCCTGAACTGCTGTACTTCGGCTCTGCCTTTGTGTTTTGCCAAGGATTGCACAGATAGAAAGGCTTTTATATTCATAGGTAAATTTTATATATATATAAATGCAGCTATTTTCCCAAAAGGCAAAACGAATCTTAAGCACTGAGAAAACAGACTGCGGTGATTTGCTTTTAGCTAGTTAAGCAGCCTGAAGTGATCCAAGAAGGAGAAATCAAGGAAAATAGAACATTGTTTCACTCTCCGATCAGTGTGCTTAGATACAAGACTCTCTCCAAATACAAATTCAGTATCTCTGCTAAAATTAGGATATTAGTTCTAATTACTGGGCACACAAAAATCTCAAAATTCTGGAGCTGAACTCATAATGTTGCTATGGAAATAAGCTTAATTACTACAGGCCAGCTAACAAACTTCTCAATGCTCCTATATTTATAAGTTATCCCCGCTCCTGAAAGTTTCTGGGTTTTTACCTCCCTCAAATGGGGATAAATATCTCTAGTGTTAATAGTAATTAAATTCAGATGTTCCAAGTCTGAGGCTGTTCTAAGAGCAGCCTGACAGGGGCTAATGCAAAGGAAACACAAAGAGCGGCCACTCAATGTAACTGTTCCAAAGAATTAAAACAACATTTATATCAATATATTTCTTGAAGCACACTGGGCAATGCTAATCCCCTACATACATACTGATGATTGCATACTCTTGCTCTTCCTACACTTTTTCTCCATCTCTAACAGAAAGCCATGCAGGAGAGGCTTTTCCTCCTCTCCACAGACTTTTGTTACTGATTACTTGTTATGAATATGTAGGTGTGCATATGAATATATGCATGTATATTAATATATGCACACAGGAAAATGCCATTCACAAAGAGACTTCCGTGCATTGCTTTCCCATGGTGGGAACCACCATGCACAAGCTCAGGTGCTGAGGAACAGGCAAGTTGTAAGGCAGAGGACAGGCATCATGGCTGACACTCCAGAGTGACCCTGGCTCTGTGTGCTGTACACTATGGGGTGTGGGCTCCAGAGGGGATAAGCTGGATTTTCTGGGGATGGGGGGACAGAGGATAGGCCCTGATTCAATCCAGGGACCCTCTGACTGCAGGAGCCGAAACAGATCTGGCCCTATGGGTCTTGAATGTATTGATGTGGGAGGACCCTACTGCCCATGGTTTCCTGAAGGGACTTCCATTCAATGTACGTGTCATTTCATCCTGCCTAAAGAATTCCAGTGCCTCAGACAAGCCAGGACAGTAACACATGGTGAACACGACCCACAGGCACACAGGTAGCAAGATGCAAACAGTCAAAGTGAACCCAGGGGCTGAAAATACTAAATTTCCAGTGTGCAGAGGCAGTCTGCAACAGAAAAAAGATTCTGTTTTATCCAATAATTTATACACCATGAATAATTCAAGCAGTCCTAATAAACAGCTGAATCCAGAAAACCCACAAGAAGCACATTTTACAAGGTTCCTTGTTGGTGGGCTGCAATATAAACCTGCTTACATCCAATCTGACAAATGTCACTCTGCTGACTTGAATTTAATTACTCCCAATTTATACCAGTCTGAAAGCCAAATAATTTGTTTAATTTCCCAAAGGATAAAAATACTGTTTAGTTCAGAAACATTAAGTTTTTAATGGACTCTTCATCCGTATTATTTTCCAAAGATATTATCGAATCTGTTTAAAACCATGCATACTTGCCAAATTGTACACAGCAATAATTCAAAGTTAATTGACCTCAGAACAACTTTACAACAACAACAACAAAAAGTAGAGCAAAAAGGCCTCTGAGCTTCTAACACCCTGAAACTGCATTCTAGATTGTAAAAAGCATTTTCAAATTGATTCAGTGTTGAGGAACTGCCCCTGCTAGTTAGTGCATATTTTTTCCTTGATGAAACTGCAGAAGGTACATAGGTTCTTGGATTCACAGAACTTAAGCCCAGAGGAATGAACCAATTATCTAGTCTGACCTCTGTATATCATGAGTTATTAAATTTCATTCATTAGTCCCTTTATTGAGCCATAGAAGTGGTGACTTACTTCCAGATGGAATTTCAAAGCTATCAGCTTTCAACTATTAGTCCTTGACAATCCTTTCTTCACTAGTCCTTTACTGTCACTAGTCTTTTCTGGGCAAGTTTATATATGACATCAAGTCACCTCTCAGTCTTTCTTTGATGTGTTCAGTGCCTGTCACTGTATTTTCTTCCCTTATTTCCACAGTTCTTCCCTGCACCTTCCACAATTTTTAATGTTATTTTTAAAACAAGGATATAAATTATTCAAATAAAGGCAAAGAGCATTATATTTTGTTACCCTGTAGTTTATACACTCAAAACCTGCAATCAGCTTTTGGCTATAGCCTTACTGGATGCTTCACCCTTACACCAAATTTTTTGAGGAAACACATAGGAATGTACGACGACTATAGGAATGTACTGAGATCATGTAGGGAGAAAGTCAGAAAGGCTAAAGCTGAACTGGAACTCAGACTGACCAGTTCTGTAAAAGATAATAAAAAGTCCTTCTATAGGTATACTAACAGTAAAAGGAGGGTCAAGGAGAATCTCCAGCCCTTATTGGATGCAGGGGGAACATTAGTGACAAAGGGTGAGGACAAGACTAAGGTCCTTAATTCCTTCTTTACC